>BQNB010009542.1:0-25812 GCA_026074375.1 Tanacetum coccineum | reverse complement strand
TTACATACTCTACAAGGTAAGTGGCGATATCTTCCACTTTGTACAATACTCTACATCGTCGATTTGTATCAACGAATAAACGATCCTTCGTGTAATTCCTTCGGTTCTTGCTTTGCGAAACGATTATCTTTAAACTTTCTTTCTCTCTCTTTTTGTTGCAATTTTTTCTCATTTTTTCATTTTTTTTGCAATCTAACTATATATGAAACTCGGAGTAGTTTCACCATCTTCACGATCATAATAATTCCGGATAATTCTTTCGATAGTTCCTTCGTTCTTCGGACTAACCATTAATTGTGATGGTAGTAAAATCACATGAGTTTTGACTATAATATACATTCTCATTTGCAATGTGCAAATTTCCAACCGCACCAAAAATAGAAAATGACACAAGACTCGGGAAATACAAACTTTACACTTTAAGAAACTAGCAACTGTAAATTAAACTTAATCAAACAGGGCAGGCTAAGATGTAAGGGTGTAACGAAATAAATAATTGGTGTAGCTCCTAAAGGATTGGCTCTACGGGTTGTTTTAGTTGATCTTCACTCTAAAGATGAGAGTGGAAAATGGTTTAAACTGGAGGTTAACTAACCGGTGTAGTTAGTTAATAAACAACATGGATAGGCTTTTTTTGGTGTAATCCTAAAAATTTACCAATGTAAACAAGTTACTCCAATTAAATCCATAATACTTATTATTGTGGTCTCGAGTGATATACCAAGCCAAGTTCTAAAGTCCACTACATCACCGGCACACTCATATTTTGTGGAATTTGGGTAAACATTTGGAAACGGATAGGCTAAATTCTCACAATATCTAACAAGGGTTATTGTGTGCGGTTATGTATCAAGTAATTTTCACAAAAGTATGCTTGAATTTTTTTTTAATTTAAGCATTTTAATTATTTTAATGTGAAAAATAAGACAAGTAAACATTCTAATTCCATCCCCCCACTTGAATTATACAACGTCCTCGTTGTATAGATAAAACATTAAAAATACGGGATTTAAAAAGAATTAGAATGAGAAACTCCCCTGATAATTGCTCGGTAGATTCTCCAATTCGCGTTTATGAGCAAGATTGTGTGTTAAACAGCCGTCTTGAGGTTTCAAGACTCCAACACTTCAAGATCTCCGGATTTTGTAAATTCTCCACCAATATTCGTCGATATTCTTTCACGACTGTGTAAAAAAAACAAGTGCAATTCTATCTCCGTGTATTCGTTTGGTTAGACTCGAAATAAATACCTAAAACTGTACAGGAAGTCGATACGCCGTATCCATTCCCCAGGATACGTCGTATTAATACATGTATACGCTGTATTCATTTAATGAATACGTCGTATAGACTGTGCTGAAAATAAAGACTGTATAACGTCTAGATAGTCAATACGCCGTATCCATAGGGCTTGGATACGCCGTATCAGCTATCTGGGAAGACACACTCGATAAAAATTGAAAATTACATTTCGGGTTGTCTCTCGGCAAGCACTTTTGTTTTTGTAGGAGTCTTTAAGTTAGACTCCCTTCAGCTTCTCGTTGCGTCATTCTCCAACTCTATAACCTCATCATCCTCCTTGTCAATGTCACCTCTGTAATATTTCTTCAATCGTTCCCCATTGACTTTGAAGCTAAACCTATCCCTGTTAATGATTTACATAGCCCCATGTGGATACACCGTTTTAACAATGTTTAAACTGCTCCATTTTGATTTAAGTTTTCCAAGGTACATCTTCAAACGAGAATTATAAAGTAGCACCTTGTCGCCTACCTTAAAATCTTTATCACCATGAAGTCTAGAATCATGCCATTTCTTGGTCCGTTCTTTGTAAATTCTAGTATTTTCATAAGCACCATCTCTTAATTCGGCTAACTCATTAAGCTGCATAAGACGAATTTCGCTAGCAAGCGTTAAATCCATATTACATTGTTTTAATGCCCAATGTGCCCTATGCTCGATCTCTACGGGTAAATGGCATGCTTTCCCATAAACTAATCTAAAAGGTGTATACCCAGTCGGTGTTTTGTAGGCCGTCCTAAACGCCCATAACGCATCGTTAAGTTTTTCCGACCAACCTTTAGGATTGTACCTCACTGATCTCTCTAGGATGCGCTTAATAGCCCTATTAGTAACTTTAGTTTGTCAATTAGATTGAGGGTTATATGCCGTGGATAATTTGTGAGTCACACCATATCTTTGTAAAGCTTTTTCAAGCTGGGAATTACAAAAATGTGTCCCTCTATCACTAATCAAAGCTTTAGGAACTCCAAACCTAACAAATAAACTTCTTAAAAACTTAACCACAACACGCGCGTCATTCGTAGGTAATGCTTGAACTTCGACCTATTTGAACACATAATTGACAGCTACTAATATGTATTTATTACCTCTAGATTGGGGAAATGGTCCCATAAGATCTAATCCCCAAACATCAAAGACTTCGCATACCTGAATGTTATTTTGAGGCATTTCATTCCTTGAAGATAAATTTCCTGATCTTTGACATGCATCGCATCGTCTCACGTACTCATTAGCATCCTTAAAGACACTAGGCCAATAAAATCCAGACTCGAAAACCTTCTTTGCGGTAATATTAGCACTATGATGCCCACTTGTAGGTCCTGAATGACAATGTGCCAGAATTTCAAGGGTTTCGCTTTCAGCCACACATTTTCTCATTATATTATCCGCGCACACTTTAAATGCATAAGGTTCCTCCAAGAAGTAAGTCTTGACTTGTGAAAAAAACCTCTTCCTTTTTTCAAAGGTCCGATTTGGGGGAACAACCTTTCCAACAATATAATTAACAAAATCCGCATACCATGGCTCATCGTTATTAGACTTGGATTTTAGCTCCATTAAATGCTCGTCGGAGAATTTATCAGTAATTTTCCTCTTAGTTAACACCTCTATATGCGGCTTCTGAAACCTAGATGAGTGATCTGCCGCCAAATCTTCTGCTTCCTTAGGTTTCTCAAATACTTGACAAGGGATAGTGAAACTCATGGGGTCATTTTGTTTTGATGGCAGTTCGTTGAGCAAGAGAGCTGAGCACCTTTCGTTTATTGTCTCCGTACAAGCTTCTTCAAGTCTGGATTTATTCGTTTGTAAACTCTTCAGATATTTAGCGTATTTTGGTATTTGAACTAGGGCTTCGATAAATGAAATATTAGTATCGAGTTGTTTAAGATTCTCCAAAAATTTTCGTTGCAGTGCTTCATCTTTTTCTTTTCTCACCCGGTTTGGGAAAGGAATAGATGATTGTTGTGGTTTTATCAATGGTTGAGTAGTCCTTTCACTAATGCTTGAAGATTTATTTTTCTCATCATCATCATGCGGCTTTTCCTGCACATCTTGTTCAAATATGGGAGGTTCATTCTTGTTGATTCCAGTTTCATTAATTTCTTTACTACGGGTGACTTCAGATGTCATCTTTCCTCCCCTAGTTGTCACTCTTTTGACTTCATTTTTTGGAATCAAAACATTACTCACAACCTTTGACAATTCGTTTACCTCGATTTTCAGCTCACTCAATAAGTTGCTTTGTGTTTTTAACAAAAGCTCGTTGGTGGTTCTAAATTCTTTAATGAATATCTCCATCTCCTCGTGTTCACGTCTACCTTCATCAATGAATTTAGCCAACATTTCTTCCATAGTTAACCTCCTCATAGGGTAATCGAACGGGCAAGGAGGCTCCCCAAAAACGGTACCTGAAAAAAAAGACATAATTCAAAGTAAAACTATTCTAGAAAACTAAACTAGAAAGCTAACTAAAACTGCTGTTGTATCAGACAGTCGATACGTCGTATTCAGTAAACTGGATACGCCGTATCGATGTTTAATGTTGAATACGCTGTATTCAAAGAAAATGGATACGCCGTATTCAATAAATAACAGCAGACAGTAGACAAATAAAATTAAATTTATACTAAAAAAATACCAATAAAAACAAGAAATTAAACAATCGCACTCCCCGGCAACGGCGCCAAAAACTTGATGTGTCGTCGTGTAAGTGTTATTTTATTATCAAGTTTTATTATTTATTTTATGCCGACTATTCCTAAAACAACACTCTAACGGGCAGTGTACCCGGTCAGATGTAGCTTTATGGTAAGTAGGGTGTCGATCACTGAGAGTGGAAGTTAACTCTTAATTCTACCGGTATTTTATTTACCTAAGTTTAGTACTAATCTAACCTAATTATTCTAATTAAATCTAATTAAACCTAAACTAATGCAAAGAGGGGGGTTTTCAGCCTGAGAGACTGACACGGGTTTAATTCTAATTATCCTAAAGCGATGACAAATAACGCACACAAGTGATTAATAAAAAATTGAGAAGCAGTCAAACGTGAGGAAAACGTATTAGCCAGTTTAATATAATAATATGCCTTGATTGTCTATTCGTGCAATGATTGTATTAATTCGTTGGTGGTATATCATTCTAAAGTTAGATGGATCTTCTCCCTATACTCGAGGTTTGTCGCTAGTTAATCCTGTCACAATTAACCTAAACCCGCATAAAGCTCACACCGTTGACAAGGCCGACTCAAGGGGTGTGCAGCCTGTGCAATGGCACAAGGCCTCCTTTCACATAGGGCCACAATTTTATGCATCCGTTATACATACACATAAAACAATAGAAAGCCCATATCTTGTATCCTTATTTTTTCTAGTTTATTTGATACTTATTTATTATAGAGGCTCACATTCTAATATTAAATCATGCAACATAAATAGTTTTAACAGCTTATAAGTCTTGGACATTAAAGCTCTTTCAACCTTAAAATTAATAATTGGCAATTAAATTATCATCAACATTTGATATTTTGTTTTAAGATAGTCACATAGTAGTATCTTATAGCCTACATAAATTTGTTGATTATTGAAATGGCAATCGATCATGATATCGTAAGCATCAATGTAATCCCGGCACAACATATATAAATCCCGGCACAACATATATAGATATATAATTCGTCGCCAATGTGTTCTAATTTTTTTGTCTAAGAGGGCCTACATGTGGTTACGGCACGGGGTCACCAAAATTCATGAGACGGCCCTGACCGTTGATTATAATTTATCTAGGAAACTATATTTATATGTTTCTATCCTAGACTCTTAGCCTAAGCCCAAACAACACCGAAGTTGTAGCGCATTAAATATGTAGGACTAGATCTAGCTGAATGATAGAAAAAAATATATAATTAAGTACATAAATGGGTATGAAGTGATAAACATAATCAACATACAACGAATAAGGAACAATCGATATAAAGACAAATCAAAACATTATATTATCATAAACATGGCTAATACCTAAAGGTATTAACCAATAGTCATTGTAACAATACACAAAATCATAGATGAACGATTAAACATAATGCTAACCGAACGCGTATAGTGGAGTGTAAAGATTACAAAAGTTTTCCCATGGCTCGGACCACTTCACAAAATCTTCTATTCTTCTTTTTTATTCTTTTTTTCCATACTGTGAATGGTCTCTTCTTGTTTTGTTTGTTCTTGTGTCGAATAATGTCCTCCTCACATGGGACAAATATGTGTATTTATAACAAGAAAAAGGGATGAAACCCTTTTCCTTTCTTCTGCTCCACGACAAAGCCACAAAGCCCAACAACATTTTATTTCCTTTTGTTAACTCTTTAAAACCAGCCCATGCGTGGTATCTTTCTTATTTTGCTAGTCTATATCAGCAAGCCCATGTATATAATTGATTTTTATATTACTTACTAATTGGGCTAAGAGTTTAATAAGATAAATTGGGCCAAGAGTTTATTAACCACGAGTTGGCTGCACAATCAGTATGTATCACGAGTTAAATCCATAATTTTGGGTATTTTATCACAAAAAGATAAAGACATCTTTTTTCTCATTCCGTGGCCTTTTGAATCACTTAAAACAGAGTCCGAACGAAGAAGTTATGACCAAAACATTGCGCCGTATTCAAATCTTTCACTCTTCGATATTTTATTTTAATTAATCGTTTAAGCTCTAAAATGCGTGGCTTTTCACTAACTTTCACCATATGCTCGATATTTACTGCAAATAATAAATATAATCAATTAAGTATTAATTGTTATATAAGAGAATGTAAAACGAGCAATAAAGACAGGATAAATGATGCTATAAAATAGACGTTATTTGATGTCATCAGAGTTTCGTTATGATTTTGATTTGCTTGCAAGACAACATCAACATAGGGATCAATGAGTGGAGGTGAGTGAGGTTGAGGTAAAGCATGGTTAGAGGGTGCTATGGAAGAGCTTTCTTTTGAAAGTTCATTGCAAGGAGATGGTGGTTTAGGCATTGGTGTAGGTATGTCAACTTCATCTACATTGGATGAGTTGCAATAGTTAAACTTCTTTCTCCATACGGGTCTTACGGAAAGTTTAGGTTTCTTAGAGAGTTCGGATAGGGAGTTTTTAGGGGATGACATGATAATTTGAATGTGACTAGAATGGTGAAGATGAGGACTAATTTATACTAGGAGGATGAGATGATTAAGGATAGATGGACATTGTTAGAATACAAATTCAAAGAATGTTTGGGAGTTCAGGGAAAGTATAGCTGGGTCTTGGAAAAAGGAGGTCAAAAAGCAAAGAAATAATAATATTTTTCGTGTTGCAGTGGCCAGCCCCTTTATCTATATGACCGGCCCCCTTATCAATAAGGGGGCCGCCCTTAAGAGCTAAGGAGGCCGCCACCTGGGAGAGCTCAGATTTTTCAGGTTTTTGTCTTTTTTGCAGCAAGCCCTATTTATAGCAAGTAAGACTAATATTTATAAACAATTATGAAACAAGGTTAATATGCAAATCAATTTGAGTGAACTAATATAATTAATACGAAATTATTGATAAAGCCTTGACAAAGTTCATATTATGTTAAAATAACAACTAATGGGTATGTTACATTTTACTTCTATGATTAGTAAGTCATAGACTATACCACTAAAGTTCACATTATGAGAAGTAATCAGTAATTTTACCACTTGATTTAAGGAGTGTATGTTTGGGAAATTATGTTTCATGTGTAGTTCCTTGTTGTATCAAACTTGTTTTGAGGAACGATAGACGTTACCTAAAATTAAGACAAGTCACAACTATATGATATTTATATTTGTTATTCGGATTTCAAATCTTAGTATGTGCCTAAGTGTAACAAATGTAGAGTAACGATTATTTTAACTCTAAATTAAAAGAAAACCTAAGAAATAATCCAAGCGCTCCTTTATTCAATTTCGCTCAACCAAGAATGTTGAAAAAATATTTATTAGATTATATATTTCGGCAATAAGTATGAGATCATCGTGTGTGCATGTAAAACATTGTTAGCACATATCAACAATATACGAAAATTATTTTCATGAGTTCCTAGTCGTGAGAAGTTTTTTGAAGAATAAATTAGGATTTATATATGTAAATATGTATTTTTAATTTTCAAGAATGGAAATTAAAATTGTGTGAAAATCGAGTGTTTGCAAATATGCAATTCCTATTACTATGGTAAGCACAATAGTTGTAAAAAAATTCCTAATTTTTGATTTTGTGCAAAATAGAATCCTAGACACAAGATTGAGAGAGGAATAATTGAAGTTACTTTTAATTGTTGTTTTTGATGAAGATGTATATGTTTTTGAGTGTGTATTGTTGCGTTTGAGATTGAGTTTTTAGATGGTATTATGGTGTTTTGGTTGGGTTATATTTCTCATTTGCAGTAGCGGTTTTGGGGGTGTGTTTTGTTTCTGGTCTTTACAATTTTTTTTCTTCGTTCTGTCAGATGGCCGACCCGTTTATTGATAAGGGCCCCGCCTGTATTAAGGTGGCCGGTCCCCTTAGAGATTAGGGGGCCGCCCCTCTGATGACTTATTTCCCTGATTTTTTGATTTTGGTAAATTTTAGTTATTTTTAAGTGAGATGTGGTATTTTCAGTTTTCTATTATAAATGGGTATTTTGGATAAATAGGTGAATTTTATCAATAATCTTGGTAATATGATTACTTTAAAGGTTTTAGTCGTTTTGTTCCATCATTCCTAGACCTAGACGCAAGTAATTGAACGACCCTCGTTTAAGAGGTTTAGTTAGAATGTCGATGATGTTGTCTTTCGACGGAACCTTTTCGATGGAGATATTCCCTTTTTGAACATTGTCACAAAGAAAATGGTGACGAATTTCGATGTGTTTAGTACACGAGTGTTGAACGGGGTTTTTGCTTAAGTCTATTGCTCCTTTGTTATCACACATTATAGGAATGTTGTCAAGACGAATGCCATAATCAATGAGAGCTTGTTTCATCCATAGTGCTTGTTGGCATGCCTTTTCGGCGCTTACGTATTCGGATTCGGTAGTGGATATAGCAAGAGCGGTTTGCTTCTTCGAAAACCAAGATGTAAACAACATCCCATAAACGTACAAATACCGCTAATGATTTTTCGGTCCACATAATCTCCCGCATGATCAGAGTCGGCATATACTACGGTTTCTATGTCGGACCCCTTAGGATACCATAATCCCAAGTGCGTAGTGCCTTTAATTTATTGGAAGATACGTTTAACTGCTTCAAGATGAGAGGTCTTGGGATCCTCTTGGAAGCGTGCACAAAGGCAAACACTAAACTTGATATCGGGCCTACTTGTCGTTAAGTATAATAAACTACCTATCATACCTCTATATTTAGTATTATCCACGGACTCACCTTCTTCGTCTTTCGTGAGTTTCGTTTCCGTATACACAAGAGTTTTCATTGGCTTAGATTCTTCTAATCCAAATTTCTTAAGGATTTCTTTTATTATATATTTTGATTGATTGAAGAATATATCATCTTCTAATTGTTTTATTTGTAGTCATAAGAAAAAGTTTAGTTCCCCCATCATACTCATTTCAAACTCATCATGCATGATCTTGGCAAAATCATCACACAATTTTTGACAAGTTGAGCCGAATATAATGTCGTCGACGTATATTTGAAAAATTATGAGATTAGAACTTTTCTTTTTAGTAAAGAGTGTGTTATCTACCATTCCCATAGTATAATTATGTTTAATAAGTAATGCTTTTAATCTATCGTACCAAGCTTTACGAGCTTTAGGACCGTAAAGCGCTTTCTTGAGTCTATAAACATGATTAGGTTTTGCGAAGTCAATGAATCTCGGAGGTTGTGCCACGTAAACCTCTGGATTGATAAAACCATTAAGGAATGCACTCTTCACATCCATTTGAAATAAATTAAAGTCTAGTGCGCATGCGTATGCTAATAAGATTCTTATGTATTCTAATCTAGCTACGGGTGCATAAGTGTCGTCATAATCAATTCTTTCTTGTGGATTGTAACCTTGGGCGACTAGCCTAGCTTTATTTCTAGACACGACACCATTTTCGTCAAGCTTATTTCTATATACCTATTTAGTTCCAATAATGGTCATATTCTTAGGATTTAGGACTAATTCCCAAACATCATTTGAGATAAATTGGTTTAATTCTTCTTGCATAGCAATGACCTAACTTTTATCTTTTAAAGCTTCATTTATATTTTTGGGTTCTATGGTTGAAATAAAACAAAAGAAATTACCTTTGTCTTGAGCTTGTGATCTAAGAGTTCTTTGATTAAAGTTGCCAATAACATTTTCTAGTGGATGACTCTTAGATTCTTTAATATTAATGATTTCATTGTTTTCTAAGGATTTATCTTCAACATCATTGCCTAAGGGTCTTGTTTCATTAACCTTAATAGCTTATTCTTCGACTAAGTCATCATCCTCCAAAGGTGATGTTTTAGGCGGGGGAGGAGTTTCATCGAATGTCACATTTAAGGATTCTTCTACTTTAATGGTTTGTTTGTTTAGTATAATGTAGGCTTTACTATTTTGCGAATATCATAAGAAAACACCTTCGTAAGACTTTGGGTCAAACTTGATGAGATAATCTTTTGTATTAAGGATGAAACATTTGCTTCCAAATACTTTAAAGTAGTTAAGATTAGGTTTCCTACCTTTTAATAATTCATACAGAGTTTTTCCTAGAATGCGTCTAATTGAAATTCTATTGATTATATAAGTTGATGTGTCGACCGCGTTACCCCAAAATTTTTGTGGAATGGATTGTTCATTTATCATAGTCCTACTCATTTCTTATGGAGTACAATTCTTTCTTTCTACTACCCTATTTGATTGTGGAGTACGAGGAGGAGAAAAATTATGAGTAATCCCATTAGAGTCACAATAGTTTCCGAATTGTACTTCATAATCAAATTCCCGACCATGATCCGTTCTAATTGACACTATAGAACATCCTAATTTGTTTTGAATCATTTTACTAAATATTTCAAATTTTTCGAAAGCTCAGTTTTATTTCCTAAAAATCTAGTCCATGTAAATCGAGAGTTGTCATCTACAATTACTAAGGTATAACGATTTCCTCCATAACTCGGTATGGCGGAAGGGTCGAATAAGTCCATGTGTAATAGTTCTAAGCATCTAGTCGTCGAGATTATATTTTTGGCTTTGTGACTAGCATGAGATTGCTTTCTAATTTTGCAAGCGTCACAAAAATTTTGGTCGAATTTAAGCTTAGGTAGATTTCTAACTAACTCCTTAGATATTAGAGATTGAATTAATTGCATCTTTGCGTGACCTAATTTCCTATGCCATAAGGTGGAATTTTCATCTAAGGTTGCAAGACATATTTTATCTCCCGGCTTATTTCCTAGTTTCATCACATATAAGCCTCTTTTTCTAATTCCTCTACCTATGACTTTTTCGTCTTTAATTATTTCGCTATCGTGTTCAGTAAATATTATTTTGCACTTATTATCACATATTTGACCGACACTTAGCAAGTTAAATTTTAGATTATCTGCGTGCTCAACATTTTCAATAATGAGGGAGTCATGAGAAATCGTACATTTGCCTATGATGTTACCACGTAAATTGCTTCAGAAAATAACGTTATCTCTGTTGTATGCTTTGTATGTAGAGAATAGCTATCGGTTACCCGTCATGTGTTTTGAGCATCCACTATCTTTAATTCACTCGTCGGGCTCCAAATTAGTTCCCAAGAATATCTATTTAAATAACATAATAATTCAAACATTTGGTCCTCAATATCTCATGGGTCCGAAATTGTTAGTACCGTACATCCTTTGCATATGTTGCATTTGATTTGGATGCATAAAAGGTGAACAACTTCCCCATGGAGCATATTTTAGTTGTTGGGAATTATTCTACATTGTAGGATATGTATTGGAATAGTTTTGTCTATTTTGATTTCTCCTAGGTTGTGGTGTTTTAGACCGAGGACGAGAACTATTATTTCTTTTTGGTGGTGGAGTTTATGACCTTACTTCGGGTTTGGTAAATCCAACTCCGGGGTTTAAATATGGTTTATAAAAACTTTTTACTTCATTGTCATTTGCAACGAGAACTTTAATATTGTTTACAAATATATATTTGGGTTTCAGACTTGAATTTAATTCGACGAATTTTTCTTTAATAGACTTGGGTTTAAGTTCTTGTGATTTTACAAAATTTATTTGTTTAGTTCCACTTGTTGATGCTTCGTCCAAATAAATCCTAGACCCGATTTGTCTCCGGATGACTTTTGAAAACTTAGCATTTTCTTAAGTGAGTGAGTGCTTTTATTGAATTGATCAAGTTTAGCTATTTTCTCCTTAAGTTTTCGTTTTCATTTTTTAATATGTTGGGCATGTTTTAAATCATAGTTTATCTCCCTCTAACTTTTGTTTTCTCTAATCGAGACCTTTTTCTGTTAATTAGAGTACGTATTTTTTTTGCCAATTTTTACTTTGTTTTGGTGTTTATTTTTAGAATACTATTTAGATCCTAAATTTGAAATATTCGATTATATTCACTATCTAAATCTAATTCATCTATTGACGATAAATCATCATTATAAAATTCAGTTTCGGAAAGTACATCATTAGACGTTTGAGCTACAAAAAAAGTTTCGTCTTTAGTCTTTTCTTCCATATCTTTGCCACTATCGCTCCATGTTCCTCCAACAAAGGCCTTTTGGTTTTTGCTTCTTGGTGGCTTTGGGCATTCTCCGATGAGGTGATTTGGATCTCCGCATCTAAAGCATTTTCTTTCGCTTTTATCATTTTGTCATCTTTACTTCTTTGGAACGACTTTCTTTCATCACGTGGTTGTCTTACGAACCTTCCTCGTCTTTTGAAAAATTCATTGAAGTCTCTTACGACCTTGACTCGCACACGCATTAGTCTTCACTATCAGAGGTTTCGAATTTCTGCATCACCTAGATTCCTTTTTAGCCTTCAAAGTGAGAGATCTACTTTGTTCTCTTTTGCCTTTGACCATTTTCAGAATTCTTTCTGCGAATTATCACTCTTTATCCTTTCAAGTTGCCGATAAGTTCGTCAAGTGATAGTGATGTCAAATCCTTCGACTCTTCAATAGCTGTGACTTTTGCGCGCCATTTGGGATGAAGTGCCCTAAGAAATTTCTTAACATAGTTCTTGCTAGAAAAATCCTTCATCAAGTCCTTTAGACTAGTAATGATAGTGTTAAACCTAGAAAAAACATTATCTATCGATTCCTCTTTCGGAATCGTAAATTGTTCATATTGTTGAACAAGAAGATCTATTTTGTTATCCTTGACTTGACTATTACCTTGGTGAGTGGATTAATAAGTATCCCAAATTTCTTTGCAGTTTTACAATAAAAATTCTTCGTATTCTATTACGTGCGTCACTCTCTTCCTCTTCCTCTCTCCACATTACCATTTTAGCTTCATTATTTTTAGCGACTTTCTTTTTAAGATCGTCGCTTTGTTTGGCAAATGGTACAATTTCATCCTTTTTAGTTTCGGGATTATTTTGAGTAGGCGAAAAATCACCATAGATAATAACATGCCAAAGATCTAGGATATTTTAGATACGATAGATAACATAGTTTTGATCTATTTTTCCAAATAAATAACATCATCTACTTTCAAATAATGGTTGGTCTTTGCATAGATTTCCCTTCTAAATATTTTTCTGATTCCATAGATCGATTCAAGTTTTAAAGTACAGTTTATTTTAAAAATCTTGTTTGGCGTGGCTTTTGATACCATATTGTGGGAAAGTAAAAAGGGGGGTTGGGGGGAGGTTGAATAGTTTACCATTTTTTAAATTTATTTATCGTTTGTGTATAAAAAGTTAGATTCGAGTTTATGTGATCTCCTCCCTTGTCTCACTCCACATCGCATGCGCAGCAAACTAGTTAACTAAATAAATGACAACAAGGAATAATATAAATTTGCAAGACAAGAGATAAGAGTTAGAAAGATCAAACCACAACACAAGGATTTATAGTGGTTCGGTAACGAAGCTCCTCTTCGCCTTACTCCACTCCTCGAGTACCCAACTCGAGAGTTCTCTTCACTATGTCAACAAACTCCCTTTAGGCGGAGAAAACCGTACACAAGTAGCTTACACTAATTTCCAACACTAAGCCAAATGTCGAGTCCTAATCTTAGCTAGAATCAATCTACCACACACTTGTATTTTGAGGCCTAAAATACTAACCACCCTTACAAGGATTAACTTCACCTAAGTATAAACACGATCAACCCGATCTAACTACTACACACAATCACAAGAGATATAAATGAATTACAACGTACAACATTTATATCTCTTGTATTGAAACCTTAATTGTAGGCTTCATAGATCATTTTGCCCATCTAGGATATCATAACATTGATCACGCAAAATGGGTATTATAAAAATAAAATGGGCTTTGGATTTTAATGGTATATACAAACAAGCGGGCTTCTGTTTATGGGGTTTTTATTGTTTCTTTTTATTATATAAATTTATTTTATTAAAACTTTATGATAATTAAATTATAATTTCTAATCTATTTTTAATAAATAAAATATATTGGTATTAAAAATAGAAAATAAAATAAAATGGTGGGTCTGAATATATGAGTTAATTGCAAGTTATTAGATAAGATGTTTTGCATGTGTTAGTTATATATAAGTTAGATGGCAAAAAGCTGATGTAGCGTTAAAGTAGCAATACCTAACATGTTACTGCAGCTTCTGCTCTTACGCAAACAAAACTTTTTACAAATAATTAAGTCCATGTAAACACGACAAAAGACTTGAAAGAACTAGAGCCACACATTGTGGTCTAGAGGGGACATGTTACCTAACCATACCAATCAGTATCCATGAGCCATTGTAGGAACCTATGATATCATTTCACTTATTATTATTCGAACCAAATTAAGAAGAAAAGAGGAAGAAGGTTTTAGAGAGAGAAACTAAAGAGAGAAAGGAAGGATGGTTGTATTCATGCAAATGTATGAAATACAAATGAGAACCAACACCCTCTCCATACTTGGAGAGGGGTATTTATACCACTTAATGGGCCGGGCTTGTAAGGCTTGTTGGGCCGTGATATTTGTTTCTTGGGCCGAGCACGAGATTACTTTGGGCTTTAGCCCATAACACGTATAATATTAGATTAAATAACAAGCCCGATTCCCGTAACTAGCCTATTACAACATTTACAAAAGAAAAAATTACATGTTTCGTCCTTGTGGTTTCCCATAAATCATGTTTCGTCCCTATTCGATTTTAATTACACTGATGGTTCCTATTTTGTCAAACATGTTTCATTGATAGTCCCTATTCGGGAAAATAGGGACTATCCGTATTACTAATTTCAAACAAATTTGTAACACAGTTGGTCCCTATTTTTGAAAAATAGGGACCATCAGTGCAATTAGTTTGAAAAACAGGGACCGTCAGTGTAATTAAAATTAAATAGGGACGACACATGATTTCTAGGTAAACCATAGGGACGAAACATGTAATTTTTTCTTTACTAAATAAAGATCGCGATTTCTTGTTTGACTTAATGTTTTAAGGCTAACAATCTCTCCTGAAGCAAGGTATTTAAGATTGTCTTGTCGTTGAGTTCTTGAGTCTCATTCTTGGACTTTATAGTTATTGTAGGCTTGTTCCTTCATGTTGTGTGATCTATGATCTTGAGCCTTTGCCATTATATTTTGACTTTATCTTTAGTTCCAAGATCTTTAAATCTTTTCCTTTTTTGTCTTTATCGTTTTTGCCACCTTACGAACTTGTGTCTTGACCAACATGCTTATACTATGCATCATCTTGAAAGCTTTCTAACAATCTTCCTTGACAATCTTTGTTTTGATATCTTTAAGGAAGATCTTGAATATCAGTGTTTGTGGAAGTCTTTGTCTTTAATTAATCTTTAGCTTTCTTGATTCTTGAATCTTGATGCTTATAGTAGTCTTTGTAGTTCGAGCATGAGCATGTGGTAATGAATCTGACTCTGCTGGAATGAGGCTGCAACACCATCGTTTGTACATGCATTTTAAAGTTAGTGATAAACAACAGATATGGACGAATATGGCTTTGTCATTCGTCAAAATATGGTTGCGATAACCTCCGGTTCTATGAGGACTTTCCTGTGATCAGGTAGATTAAATTTAGAAGAATCTTCTTGACAGGGTTTCCAGCTTAAAGCGTAAGTTCCTCTAACACATATGTATTAGATTCACCATGCTTGCTTGTTATCAATACCGGAACGTCTCAAAGCAGACATCACGATATGTGTGAATCAGATAATTACTATCTTTCTGATTGAGTCGTCAATTCATTTACTGGACCAAAATTAATATTCAGTTATCACAAGTTTGATTCATATAGAATCTCATAAGTCACCTACCACAGATCTTGTTTGATGATGGCTCTGGAAGGATTTCCATCGTCACTGTGAATACTAAATAGTATCACTCAGATGTTCTGGCAAAATCACAAGGATAATGCGTAGGACTCTTGTTAACAACTTGTGAATTTGATGACGTTCAACAAGTGTTTGTCATGGAATGTGTCCTAATGAGATTTATTTATTGATCTCTTGGCTCTAGACTCTATTAGTGCATTTTGGTTTTAGTAATCGGAGGCTGGAGCTGACTGCCACCTTTTCAATGTCAACTAACTCGGAGTGAGAAAGTCAATAGAAGTTGTGTGTATCTCTATGACAAATGAGACAAGTATCCGTTGAGAGAAACTTGAATGGTTAGGAAGGGTTATGCAATGCATCATTGGGTCTATGATGTCTTTCTTCAATACTAGAATTCATCTTTGTGAAGACTGATAGCATATGTATTGACCCAGTTTCTGACTTAAGTTGTATGGAGGGCTTCTTTCTTTAAACCCTTTATCCTTACATTTCTTTTTCATTCTTCAACCCCTTCAATGCTTACCAAGAAGTCATTACTAACACCTTGTTGTGATTGTTCCAGTGTTAACTCATGTCTTAGTCAGCATTATTCCCGTTTATCATTCTTCTCCAAATCATACCTAAGGACTGCTATTTCTAACTATGGATTGTCCTTGGGTAGATCCTCCGGTTTTGGTTAGATCATAAGACTAATACCTAACCTAACCACCTTATGACTTCATAATTGTCGTGAATTAAGATGTTGTTGGGTATAAGATCGTAACCATAAAACCTTGAAAAACAATCAAAGTGTTTGATAGAATTATCAAAACGTTTAACACTTTGAGAGTTTCATCTTTTAGATAAACTCCCCCTTCACACGTGCATCGATAAACGAAATTGTTTTGCACATGTGGGTAGAAGTATAAAGCACTTTGAGTCTTTCGATCACTTATTATTTTATAGATCACATTTCTCCTCTTATTTTAAATACTAAGTCACTTAGTCTTTGAAATACCAAGTGATTAAAATTTGTCTTGAAAATTCCATGGGGAGAAAATTGTTACATCATAAATTATGTGAAACTTTTTCTTCTTGCTCCCCCTCAATTTTACATATGTTTGACACAAAAAAAAACGATACCAAGTTGTAAAAATAATATAAAATTAAGGGTGAGACAGTGTTGAGCACACAATTCTGAAAGATTATGAAATGTCATTAAAGAATTCTTAAAAAGTTATGCTCAGACACTGGATCATCTTATAACAAATATTCTAATGAGTTGTCATTATTATTACTGAGTTGTTATTAAGACTTTTATAATGTTTTGAATACATAAGAATTGTCGTTGACTGATGTATCCAAAATCATTAAAACTTTGTTTTTCGAAAAACTCCCCTTAAAAAATAGAACCAATTGTAAGAGTGTCGTCTTTTAAAACTTTGTGAGGGATGGAGTGTTGAACACATAATTTTGAAAGATTTTGAATTGTCATTGAAAAATTCTTGAAAATTTATGTTCAACTTTTTTAAAAAATTCATGTTAGAAGATTTCTCTTCTAACACCAAGGATAAGCGCACTGAAACGTACAATAACCTTTTCTTGAGCTCAAAAATTTGAATGTATTGTGAGAACAGCCCAAGACCAAGAAAATTGAATTTCTCGTTGTTAGGATAAGTTATCTTTGCTGATAAACTTTCCTTTATTTGAAGTCCGGGTTATGTACTGATTTGCACAATAACCATTAAGAAAAATTAGAAATGACATGTTTTGAAACTTTTGAAACTCTTGCTCGAACTTCATTTATACACCCGTGTCAATATTAATCTACATTTCTAGGTACGTAAATGTTATCGATTCCAAGAGACATGTCAAAAAGATTCTTTTTTGAATTTTAGATTTACTGATTTTGTATTTGCTTTTTGAAATTTTATATTTTTGTATTTGGTTTTATAGGTTTTATATTTTTGTATTTTCTTTTTCAAAAATATTTACAATTCGATGTTTGATGAAGATATCAAACAGATTCATTTGCCAGAACCTCTAGTTCTGCTGGAGTCAAACATATCATACCAATTCGTCTAGCAAGATACTGAAACCTATCTTTGAGGTAAGGCTTTAGTAAACATATCAGCTAATTGGTATTCAGTTCTGACAAAGTATAATTCAATTATACCACATTCAAATTGTTCCTTGATAAAGTGCTATCGAGTATGGATGTGCTTGGCACGGGAGTGCTGCATGGGGTTGCATGAGATTGCCATGGCTGACTGAGAGTCGCAGTACAATGGTATGTTGTAATCAAAACCATAATCCTTAAGTTGTGTCCTCATCTACATTACTTGAGCACAACTTGCAGATAAAGCCACGTACTCTGCTTCTGTTGATGACATTGCAGTGCAGTCCTGCTTCTTTGACATCCAGCTGACTAACTTATCACCTAGGAACTGTATTCCTCCAGACGTGCTTTTGCGAGTATCAGTGCATCCAACATGATCAGCATCTGAAAATGTGGTTAGTTTAAAGCCAGAATCCTTTGGATACCAGAGTCCCATATTTATGGTACCCTTTAAGTATCTAAAGATCCTTTTAACCTCTTTGAGGTGCTTTTCTGTTGGTCTTGCTTGATAACGTGCACAATAACATACTGCTTACACTAAGTCTGGTCTACTAGATGTCAGATACATGAGTGACCCAATCATACTACAATAGTTTGTTTGGTCTACGAGTTTTCCACTCAAGTCTGCATCCAGTTTAGGTTTAGTAGCCAATGGTGTACCAAGGTTTTCACATCTTTCCATACCATGCTTTTTGAGTATTTCTAAAGCGTACTTGGCCTGGTTGATAAAGATACCTCATGGGGATTGGTGGATTTGAAGTCCTAAAAAATTTCATTTCCCACATTAAGGACATCTCAAATCTACTATGCATTAGTTTTTCAAACTTTTTAGAATATTTAGGGTTTGTAGACCCAAAAATTATGTCATCTACGTAAATTTGCACAAGTAGAATGTCCTCTCCGTATCTTATCGTAAATAGAGTAGGGTCAATAGTACCTTTAGTGAAACCTTTGGACATCAGGAAATTTGAGAGTTCATTATACCAGGCTCTCGGAGCTTGCTTCAATCCATATAGAGCTTTCCTTAGACGGTAGAGTTTTTCTAGATGATCAGGATCAACGAACCTATTAGCCCAAAAATGTGAGCGCCATTTACGGAATTACAATTAGTTATTAGTAGTCATACACGTAAGGACTAGAAGTGTCAAATGTAATAAGTTAGGTGTGTAAGGGACTATCTATATCCCCTCCTTACTTCTAAGGAGGGGTGAGGCTTATCATTAGGTGTATTAGGTTTCTCTCTCTAAAGCTAATATACCATCTTTTCCTCCCTCTACTCTCTCTCTAATTCTTTCACCAACCAGCCGACCACCCAACACCATAATAACATCAATCTAATACGAATAATGGTCCAACAATTGGTATAACGAGCTCAGGCTATTAGGTTGATTGTTTTTGTGGTGTTCATGGTATTTTTTTTAGTTTCGTATGATTTTGTCTCATATCAGATCTAAAAACGTCGTGTCTTTCTGTCTTAACAGTCATTTTTTTGTTTCGTATTAGTCTATATCGTCAAGGCTGTCAAGATCGCGATCCCATCTGAGATCGTTTTTATCTTTGCAAGATCGAGATCGTAAGATCGGATCGAGATCGTAAGATCCTACAATTTATCATGTTCTGTAAGCAAAGGATTAACGAGTCAAACTATTTTTATTTCTACTCATCATCAAATATAAATTTATATAATATCCTCTTGAAAATGTCAAAATTCAAATTTAAAATACCAAAGTAAAAGTAAAACACAAAAAAGTCAAGTTTCAATCGTCACATTCACGATTTAGCGGAATAAAATTACATAACTAAGGCGTAATAAACCGTCTCAAAACAAAAGTACTTCACTAGTAAATCATCTACAATTTAAGCTATCTGAATAAAACTTAAAGTTACTTAGTAAAACTAATGAAAAGGTAAAATAAAAACAAAACAATTACCATTGTAAGAAAATTTTTTGCTTAAGGTAACTAGAACAGAGAAGAAGAAACCCTAATTTGTTTTATGTAATTTCAACTTGGGGAAAGTATATAATTACGTTATTGATTAGAAAATTTGGAGAAACGGTTCACTACTTGTTGTACATATGAGATCAGCTGATTCAAATTGTTCTTTTTTTTGGGCTTAAAAAGTAATGGACTAGTAAGTAAGTAAGTCAATCATTAGTAACTTGTAATTTGGTAAACTCGTATCGACACGCACACTATGATCTTACGCGTTATTTACGATCATACTTAGCGATCTAACCTCTGATGCGATGCCTCACACCGATCTTACAACGTTTTAACAGGTGGACACGTAAGATCGTACAATCTTACGTGTAAACTCGCGAGTTTGACAGCCTTGTATATCATTGTCAAAAAGTCAAACTTTTTATGGTGTTGACATCTGTTAAATAGTAAGATAAACATATAGTTTCTTTTTTTGTTTCATAATGAGTACTTTGTTTATATCGAAACAGATCTGAAGTTATGTTTATAGGTCTCACAAGTTTCGTATCTGTACTTTTAGTCACGTTCAAGAGGTTTTGTAAACAAATCCAAAACGTCATAAAATTTTATGGTACTGCGTATGAGTTGTTTCCGAGCTTATTTTCTAGGTAAAACAGCTTACTTGAGATTATTTGGTCTTTAGTTGGGAAAAAGCTGAAAAATGAACAAGAAAAAACATAGATCCATTTTTTTAGGAAAAAGTACAGGCGATTTATACCTGTTGTAAAGCTAAGCGATTTATACCATGCCTCTTAGGCGATTTACACCATGACTCTTAGGCGATTTATACAAACCAGACCATGACTGAGTCAACTCAGTAATTACCAAATTGACCGAGTTAACTCACCTGGTCAACTCAGTGAGTCGAACCTGTATTTATCGAGTCAAGATCTAAAAGAAGAATGAAGTGAAACACAGACTCAAACCATAAACCACGACATCAACTACTACATCTAATCCTAAGATCCCATCGTCACATATTATCACCACTCCATCTCCTTAAATCCTCAACAAGACTTGAACAACTAATAAATCAAGATCTCAGAGTTTATCTATTTCGTGTTGCAAAAAAGATGTCGACCTTGATAAGATCAAACACGAAATTAAACCTCATCATTGATCTTTGTCGGGCACAGCTCTTTTAATATTCGAAAGTAAAGAAAGATGTATAACAATTATGTTATAGTCAATCTTTGTTTCGACTGACACACAAAACTCAAAAAACTTAAACAAAAACCTACCTAAGACCTTGTTATCAAGATCTTGAAGCTTTTGCACTGATTGTACTCCAAAAAGGGGTGAGGTTGTTTAGTTTCGTGTGAAAAGATCATGAAGAGATTCGTTTGGGTTTGATTTCATGATTGCTAATATGTTTTGTGGTTGGTTAAGAGTTCATGAATCGTTGGGATATAGAGAGGGATTTGGTGACTGCTTTTCCAGAAAGAAACAAGATGGGGGCGGATGGAATGTGGTGTGAGATATTTTAGGATTAACTCTGCGTTTGTATTAGGGTTGTTCTGATTTATACTCTAATTTTTAGGGATTAATAAAATATGGGTTTGGGCCTAGTTTTGTTGGGTCATGTGTGGCAGACCGACTTATAACAATGGGTCGAGACTTGGTGTTGTTAAGTAGGCCAAATGTTCAATGGGTAGGATTAGGGCTGCAGTTTTAATTAGGTTTATTGGTGATGGGCCAAAATTCATTAAAATTGGGCTGGGATTTCGTTTAAAGTTTATGGGCTGCACTAATCCATCAAAAATTATGAGATTTCCCATATTGTGTTGTAAGTTGGGTTGTGTGGAGCCGAGTTGATTGGACATGGACTTATAAAATCATATGGAGACTTAAACTTTATCAAGATTCACCTAAACGTCAAGGCTAGTTTTGAAATTTTAATGTCAAAATGACTACGGGGTTAATTTGGTATAACTTATTTGAGATTGAAGTGGGATTTCATGAAGGCGTGTACTTATTCTATCTTTAAGTCAGGGTTGGTTGGATGCATGACTTTTAAAGATAACTTGCTTGAGCGTTAAGGTTAAAGATTAAGACTTGATCTATCTAGTTATACCTGATGTAAGGAGTTACATTGTAGTGCTCACAGTGTCACACGGATATGCAGTTGTGGATAGTTTCAAGAGGTGTTGTATTTTTTTATATACTTTTGATGTTGGGTATATGGTACTCAAAGATTTGCCTCTGCACCGTTCTTCAATCAACAATAGTGCAAGCTTAAGTCATAAATTTGGGGGATTGTACTTTAGTTTCAAGTTTGTCATATCGGGTTTTCTCCATCAGTGGTCACTACAGATAGCCGACAGGAATGATAAGGAGTTGGTAAACAGTTAGACAAAGAAATTAAAAGAGTAGAGACGTGATCAACAATTCTTACGGGATAATTGAAGCTACGGACCATCTATTGTACATCACAATCTAAGCAAAGTCTTTCAAAATTCTTCAATGTCATTCATAATTTTTCAAAATGTTTGCTTAAGACAAGAACTTCTTGAGTATATGAGTGTACACGTCAATGATGTTTCCGAGAGTTCGAAACCATCATGGGGGAAAACATGTACTTTGATGTTATTAGGTCAACTTCCAGGGGGAAGTAGTGTATACTACTTTACTTATTATGGTTTGTGTGAAGCATTCTGTAAGCGTGAGAAGATTTGTTGCTGATCTCTTGCATGTTCTCCCAAACGGATAATCATGAAGACCAAATGTCAAAGAAGCAGTATTAGTTGGTGTGGTTGGCTGATTCTTCTATAGAATTCCTCTGTGCACTTCAAATGTCAATGTTAGAAGATCGTTTGAGCTACATCAATGTTTCTGAATCTGCTTAAGATACGGATATTGGTTTAGGGGGAAGCTGATTCAGAAACTTTGCCAAAAAGGAGTCTATAAACAAAGCTTTTCAAGACATGCTGCATGAATTAGGGGGAAGTTAATCCAACTTATGCATATTACAATGGTTCCAGAACAAGTAAAGACGAAGAGGATTCAGGCTGGGGTACAAGTATGAAGACTAGAAGACGAAGACGTCATCCTCAGCATAAAAGCACCTTGGTACTTTATTTTGCTGTATTTGTACTTCTTAGGAACATTGTAAGTAATTTTGTATGTCTCCACATTGGGGGAAGATTGTTAGCCCTAAAATGTGAGCGCCATTTATGAAATTACAATTAGTTATTAGTCGTCATACACACAAGGACTAGAAGTGTCACTTGTAATAAGTTAGGTATGTAAGGGACTATATATATATCCCCTCCTTACTTCTTAGAAGGGGTGAGGCTTATCATTAGGTGTATTAGGTTTCTCTCTCTAAAGCTAATATACCATCTTTTCCTCCCTCTACTCCCTCTCTCTCTAAGTCTTTCACCACCACCATGATGGTGGTCGGCTGGTTTTTTGGTCGGCCACCCGACACCATAATAACATCAACCTAATACGAATAATGGTCCAACAGAACCCATCTGGTTGTGCAACATAAACCTCTTCCTTTAGTGGACCATTAAGAAATGTAGTTTTCACGTCCATATGATAAATTGGAAAAGATTTGTGTGCAGCATAGGCTACAAAAATCCGAACAGCTTCCAAGCAAGCTACCGGTGTAAAAGATTCTTCGAAATTAATACACTCTTCCTGATCATAACCCTTAGCTACAAGTCATGCTTTATTATGAATTACAGTTTGATCTTCATTCTTTTTTTCTTTCATAACCACTTGAGCTTGATGACTGTCTTGCCCAATGATTTGTCGACGAGTTCCTAGACTTGTTGTCTGTCGAATTGATGAAGCTCATCCTGCATTGCCTCGATCCATGCAGAATCAACCATTGCCTCCTTAATGTTTTTTGGTTCAGCAGTACTCACGGTGAGCGTGAACATACACATTTTAGGATCTGTTGCAAGATGTCGTCTTGTTTGCACTGACTTGGATGGATTTTAACGAACTTGTTCTAGCGTGTGATATTTGGTCCATCGGTGTTCAGATTGATGATGTTGGTAGAATGTATGCATGTTTGAATTATCAACATTGCGAGTAGATGACTCTGCTTCTTTACGTATCAGTGTACTGAAGATGTTGTAAAATTCGTTTTCGTCAATTTGTGTATCTACTGCTTGATCATTGTTGTTTTCCTCAGCATTGACATTTTTTGTTGGAGTGATCATTTCTGTTGTAGGTTGAATATTTGCTGTAGGTTGTATGTTTTGTTTTGCAGAATTATCAGAGAGAGAGGAAGACTTTAACACACTTTGATTTCCTGCAGTGAAGTATTCTTCGAACAAAGGACTGAATAGAAATTTCAACTCTTGTAATGATGAAGCATTTGTGTCTGCTAGAGGAGAAACATTTGGAACCAACGTTGAACTTGAAGGTTCATTGCTGTGGTCTTGAATGCTGACATCGGAACGGTTATGATCATAAGTCTTTTGTAGTTGGGCACGAGGCCCGAGTTGTCATAATCTGACGCCTTAGATAATTCCTTGATTTCAAAAAAGTTGATATGAATGGATTCAACTATCAATCTGGTTCTCTTATTGTAGACTCTATATCCCTTTGACAGAGTAGAATATCCTATCAAAATGCACGTATCCCCTTTTTTTCATTTTGTCAAGGTTTTCACCATCTTGGGTTATGTAACAAGTGTAACCAAAGATGTGAAGGGGTTTAAGAGAAGTTTTTCTGCCATTAATGATGTGATATGGTGTATTTTCGTGTCTAGGAATAATGAGAGATCTATTCTCAGTGTAACATGCGGTTGCTATAGCTTCAGCCTAAAAAAATAAAGGAAGTGAAGAAGCTGAAAGCATCGTTCGAGCAACCTCAACAAGAGTACGGTTCCGTATTTCGACAACACCATTCTATTTAGGTGTTCGAGGAGTAGAAGTTAGATGTTTAATGCCTTCTTCTTTAAAAGAAGCATGGAGTGTCTTGTTTAAGAACTCTGTGCCTCTGTCAGTACGAACACTAATTACTTGAGCTTGAAGATTACGTTGAATCATCTTGAGAAAATCTTTAATTACTTCTAGTGTCTCATCCTTGGTTCTTAGAAAGTAAGTCCAAGTGTATCGGGTGTAGTCATCTATAATTATCAGAATGTATTTCTTCTCGTTAATGCTTTCAATCCGCATTGGACCACATAAGTCCATATGAAGCAAATTTAACCGTCCTTTTGAACTTGGAATAGTCTTTGTCTTGAATGTGCTTCTCTTTGCTTTACTCAGTTCACTTGAAGAACACAGTTGATCCTTGACATATTTCAACTTTGGTAAACCAATGATAATATCTTTCTTTAAAAGTAAGTTAATGGTGTCGAAGTTAAGATGAGAAAGTCTTCGATGCCATAACCATGCTTGAGTTGGTAAAGCTTTAGCCATGAAACAGATTGGAGTTGGTGATGATGTTTCTTGAAGAGATATTGTATAGCGATCAGATCCACGATCGGTGAGTAAATCGTTTCCCTGAAGATCTCTTACAAAACAAGTCAATTTCCGGAATGCAACCTCCAATTCCACATCACATAATTGACCAACCGAAAAAATATTCTGATTAAGGCCTTTGATGTAATAAACCCTCTTGATCGTGATATTTCCTTGAACCAAATCCATATAACCAAGAATTGGAGCAAATTGATCATTTCCAAAACGAACGACACCTATGTATTTTTCAACAAAATTACACAACAGCTTGAGGTTTCCCATCATATGCTTTGTGCATCCAGAGTCAACAATGAATATAATGAGTTGAACAATCTGAAAGAGAATTAAAGGATGATGGAACATTTGACAGATTAGATCCTAAAGAGTTTATTATCTTTAAGACATTAGTTATCCTAGATACATTATCTATAGTGGGACTAATGCTCGTTCACACATTGTCTTTCCTAATTTTGGGTACCCATTTCTTTTTGGTCTTAGGAATCTATTTATATCATGAGGGACATTGTTTTTCTATCCA
>BQNB010009541.1:0-86503 GCA_026074375.1 Tanacetum coccineum | reverse complement strand
ATGATTATGACTATTGTACCCTTGAAGTAATACCCCAGATTAGCTTCCGCTGCTATATGTAAAAATGGGGGTGTTACAAAACTAAATGCTACTTCTTTTGCTGGTAAGTCTTTTAACAGTAATAATTATAATAATAATAATAAAAGAGGCTATAATAATTCTAATAATAACACCACAGGAAATTTGCCTAGTAATAGAAGACCTATCCTAAATCTTAATTGCATACTATTGATAGGTGTTTTGAATTGGTCGGTTTTACTAATGGGTTTAAAAGGTCTTCTAATTCTAATACTATAAAACAAGGGTTTAATGCTAATGCTTATCTTAAGCAAAATGAAAAAATATGTTCTGGAAACCCTTATTCTGGTTTTACTTCTAAACAGATTTAGAAACTTCTCTCTTTGATCAATGAAGCTCCTTGTTCTAGTATTTATGCTAATATGGCAGGTAAAGCTTCTTTTTTCAATGGCAACATTTGGTTCAACATTAATTTTTCTAAATACTTTTTTGCTAATTCAAGTCTAAATGTTAAAACTATTTTTGGGGATGGATAATTAATTCTGGTGCTAATCAACATTTAACTATTTCTACTATTTGTATGACTAATGTTGTGGATATACCTGAATTAAAATACCTGTTGGGCATCTTAATGGTACATTAACTACCATTAGTCATGTGTGAAATTTAAAACTAACCAATAATGTTGTTCTGTATGATGTCTTAGTTGTTCTAGGATATTGTGTCAGTCTTTTGTCTGTTAATAAGTTAATTAGAGATAGTAGAATGTTTGTTGGATTTGATGAGAATCTATATTCAGGACTAGAAAAGTGAAAGAGTCTGGGACTGGTAGTGAAAGTGGTGGTCTATATTTGTTTGATACAAATAATAAATGTGTTATTGGTAAGTCTAACTTGGTTATGTCTTTCATGTATCTAAGTCTCTTTGGCACAGCAGACTTGGTCATCCTACTGACCAAGTCCTGTCTGTTCTTAAAAATGATCTTAGTATCTCCAAAGATACCTCTGTGCATGGTTGTGAAGTTTGTCATAAGGCCAAGCAGACTAGGAAACCTTTCCCTTTATCTGATCACAAATCTAAGACACTGGGTGAACTTGTTCATCTAGATTTGTGGGGTTCTTACAGAGTTCCTTGCAGAGAGGGTTTTAAGTATTTCTTAACTATTGTTGATGATTATTCTAGAAAGCTGTATGGGTATACTTAGTAAAGACTAAGGATGATGTCTTTAATGTGATTGTTTCTTATATTAAGCTAGTTCTTAATCAATTTAATATAAAAATTAAAACTGTAAAGTCCGATAATGGAACTGAGTTTGTTAATAAGAAAATGCACAATATATTTAATGATTTGGGAATTGTTCATCAAACTTCTTGTGCCCATACACCTTAGCAGAATGGAATTGCTGAAAGAAAACATAAACACCTGCTTAATGTAGCTATGAGTATTATGTTTGAGGGGGGAATTCCTCTAACGTTTTGGTCTGATTGTGTGCTAACTGTTGTGTATCATATAAATAGGCTGCCATCTTCTATGATTAATGGTAAATCTCCTTTTGAGTTGGTTTATAAAAAGAAACCTAATCTTTCCCACTTAAGTTGTTTTGGCTGTCTTTGTTTTTCCACTATTCTTAATAATTATGATAAACTATCTTTTAGGTCTAAAAAATATGTTTTAATTGGTTATTCTACTAATAAAAAAGCTAATAAATTGTTATGTATTGATTCTAAAAATGTTTTCTATTCCAGAGATGTGAGGTTTTATGAAAATATTTTACCTTTTAAGCAAAAAACTTATGATTTGACTAATGTGGAAAGTACAAATGAAGTTGATCACTTGAAATTTTTTAATAGTCAAAACCCTCAAAGTTCCGATGATGATAGGAAGGATACATCAGTTGTAGATGGTAGTCTGCAACCTTCTTTTGATACTGCACATTCTGCACAAGGTATGTATCAAGAAGGATGGCAGTCTGCCACCCAAATTGATGACCAACACTAGTCTGAGGGCAATGTTCAATATGGTCTTTCAAATTCTAATCCAACTCAAATGGAAGATAATTTAAATGATGTGCAGACACCTGGTTTAAAAAGATCTTCTAGGCAGTCTAAGTTGCCTGTGAAATTAAATGATTATGTGATTAATTCTAGTGTAAAATATTGTATTGAGAAGTATGTTAGTTATTCTAAACTCAAAGGTAGTAATCTGTGTTTTGCTACTACATTAAACAAATCTATTGAACCAACTTGCTTAAAAGATGCTTTGTCTGATCATAATTGGGTAGAGGCTATGAATAATGAGATAGAGGCTATTAACAGTAATAATACTTGGACTGAGTGTGACTTACCTTTAGAGAGAAAACCTATTGGAAGTAAGTGGATATGGAAAATAAAATATAAAGCTTCTAGTAAAATTAAAAGATATAAAGCTAGACTAGTAGCTAAAGGGTTTAATCAAAGGGAAGGTTTTGATTATGATGAAACATTTAGTCATGTTGTTAAAATGGTTACTGTGAGGTGTTTGATAAGCATTGCTATGGCAAATTCTTGGCCTTTGTATAAATTGGATGTCAATAATGCTTTTCTTTATGGTGATTTAAAAGAAGATGTCTATATGTCGTTGCCTGAGGGATATAATAGAGTTAATAATCATAAAGTGTTCAAATTGAACAAGTCTTTGTATGGTTTAAAGCAAGCCCCAAGACAGTGGAATGCTAAGTTAACCACTGCCTTGGTTGAGCATGGCTTTGAGCAAAGTAAGTTTGATTATTCTCTTTATGTGAAAAAGAAAGGCTCTATGTTTGTTGCTCTGTTAGTATATGTTGACGATATAGTCATTACTTGGAATGATGAAGTTGAAATCAAGTCTTTTAAGAATTTTTTAAGTTCAAAATTTCTTATAAAGGATTTAGGAGAGTTAAAGTATTTCCTTGGCATTGAAGTTCTTAAGAGTGATAAGGGATTGTGTATGACTCAAAGGAAATATTGCTTGGAATTGTTACATGAATATGGATTGTTGGCTGCTAAGCCTGTGGATATTCCTTTCCTAGAAAATACTGTTTTAAGTCATGTTGAAACCGATAAGGATAAGTTTCTCAATAATTTTACTAGTTATCAAAAGCTGGTATGGAAACTTATCTATCTTACTCATACTAGACCTGATATCAATTATGTGGTGCACTGTCTTAGTCAACATATGCATAGCCCTTTGCAGTCTCATTTTAAGGCTGCTTTAAGGGTGTTGAGGTATTTGAAGGGTTCGCCTAGTCTTGGTCTGCAGTTTGACAAATGTTCTGATTTAAAACTCAGAGCATATGCTGATGCAGATTAGGCTAAGTGTCCTAAGACTAGAAAGTCAGTTACTGGATATTGTGTTTTTTTAGGAAATTCTGTTGTTTCTTGGAAGAGTAAGAAACAAGCCACTCTTTCAAGAAGTTCTTCTGAAGCTGAATACAGAAGCATGGCTTCTGCTACATGTGAGATTATATGGTTGGGAATTCTGTTATATAGTATTGGTTTGAAAGATTTATATCCCGTTCCTTTATATTGTGATAATAGCTCAGCTATTTAGATAGCTGCTAATCCTGTATTTCATGAAAAAACAAAGCATTTTGAATTAGATGTTCACCTTCTGAGAGAAAAGGTTTCAGCTGGAATTATCAAGACCTTTAAAATTTATACTGATTTTCAAACTGCTGATGTTTTTACAAAATGTTTGGGAGTTATTCAGCATAGATTGTTTTGCAAGAATCTTGGTCTTTTTGATATGTTTGCAGGTGAATGAGTAAGCAGTGTTAAGTTAAAAAAGAGTAAAGGCAAGCAGCTTGTTAACACATCAGCTTGAGGGTGGATGTTAAAGAATATAAGTCAACTTACGTCAGAGGGACTACTCTTGCCATTTATCAAAGATGTTTATGCTTAGTTCGTGTTTGGTCAAGTTTTATCAGCTGAGAAGAAGTTTAGGGGATCATGTGGAAATATTAGCTATATATAGTCATCACAGCTACTAGGGTTTCATTATCTCATTTATTTTCAGTTGTGTTTTTCTCTTAAGATTTCGTCTTCTTCATTGTCTAGTCTAGTTTGTATTGTTATCATTGTGATAACTCTCTTAGTCTTGTATTCAAGATCATTCATATTTGATCTGGTAGTATGTGAGTGTTAGAGTGATTTGTAGTGAGTTAGATTAAGATCCACCTTTCTTTTGTAATCGTTTGGCTATAACCCATTTGAGGAGTAGTCTTCTTGTATATTCATTGGTAATAAAAGAGCACGTGTAGAGGTTGGTTGAGTGCAAATCTTGGTGTTCTTGGTGTTAGTTTGATATTGATTACAACAAGAACGTGCATAAAGCATTTGGGACACTTTTATATTTAAAAAGTCTGAAAATTGAGACTTTTTTCTTTCTTTTTATAGATATAAATATTTTTAACAAAAACACATGTAACAACTTTTTGTTATGTGTAATCTTGACTATCCATCTCATTTTAGAGAAACACATCTTAAAATTACATGTGTCACTTTTTATTTAAAAAATCATATTTATTTTTAAATTAAAATATCTTTTTATCTATTTATTTTTTTATGATTTAATTTCACCATATTTTCTAAAAAAATTTGCTCTTTAATTCAACATCAATTTTTAATATATTTTTATTAATTTTTAGTTATTTTACTAGTTAGAATACCCCGTGCACGCACGGGGTTTTAATAAAATATTTATATATTATCAATAACATGTTATTATTCTAATTTTAAAGTCTCGGCATTTAACGTGTTCTTAATGTTTTTTAACGTATAAGTTAAAATGTATCTCATGATGATGATACAAATCCTTTACATACATGGGGTTTTGATATTAAGATTTGGCCTTGAATAAGGATAATGTAAAAAAATGTGAATACCGTACATTGATGAAGATTATTTGCACTATGAATTGTTCGATTTTAAACATTAAACATCATAGTACATATGACTCAAACTACATAACCATTGCTATGAAAGCTTCAACCAAGTGCATATTTTCCACGACCTTGCTCGTTTTCTTTTATTAGTACTTAAGAAAAGCAAGGATAAACTTGACCGTTTAATACTCCTCGCGTGTCATTTCATGATCCTTGTTCCTCAAGATTTACCCAAGATAAAATTGTTATGGACTACAACTCGACATTCACAATCACTTTGTCCCCCTAGCTTGCTCGCATATATGACATCACCAATTTGTTTATTCTTGAACTAATGCATATAATATTGAGCATTAAACTAATTATCTTATTTATAGATAGACGTATTACATCTAACTGTGAGAGTGGGGATCCTAAAATCCTTTGAGAGTTGTTAGATAAGAACTTGCCTAGTTTGAGTCATATATCGTATCGTATAAATCAAATGAAAAAAATAACTTTAAATTAAAAAAATAAAGCTTAAAGTACTTACTGTAATGATCGCATCAGCAATTTTTAGTCCGTAATGTACTTGAACCATTATGTTCATCTTTTTATCTGCATGTACATATTAAGATTTTGGTTCTAACCCCTCAAGATATGAAGACGTGAAGCTAAATTTTTGTCACTTTGGTTCTTAATCGTAAGAATAGATAAAGCATAAAAATTTACCAAGGATCATTAACAGGCTATAATTGGTATTAACTAAAGTTTTAGATCAACAAATCATGAGTTGATGCTCCACCAACAATGTGTCTTTTTTTTTAATTTTCACTGAACAAATGCAAGCTAAGTTAATGGTTTATGTCCAAACCATTATAACACCAAGAAGAGTAAAAATATATGTTTTGTCATATGTATGACAGAAAGGTGCATATACATTAAACTAAAAAGCTATATCTTTTTGTATCCTCATATACATATAAAACCAAAACTTATGTGTAAAAATCAAGAATGAAAGAATATGTCAAATGCTTGAGATAACTTGCCTTAAATAATCACCTAATGAACTAAACACAGGTTATTAACAACCCAAAGACCCAAGTCTTTGAGTGAGCTATTTATATCTTGATTCAAATTGCAGACAAATACAATCATATAACTAATTAAATCCATACTATAATTTTCAGTATCGTCAGGTTGAGTTAACACTTTTTGCTTATGGAAAGTACCAAAGTGTTAATTATATTCACAAAAATGACATTATTAAAATAACAATTTAACTTTTTGAATAAAAATCACCCATTCTTCCCCTCTAACACAACCCGAATCGTCTTATTCATAAGTTCTGAGTAAAGTAAACTGCTTGAATACGGCACCTCTACAAAATATTGTGGCAGTTGAATAATGTAGTAGAGATGCATACCGTGTTGAATTTATCCATAGTTTAAGAGAGGACGCCTCTTGAAGAATCCATATCATTCCCCTGAAGAATAAATTAAAGATTGCTATAAAGTTGAACAACAAAAACTCATATGAAAGGTTTAAAAGTTGCAGGACTTGAAAGTGCATACCATTCAATCCAACATACCGTTATGACCTTCCACTTCTTAATGTATATCACCCGTCAACTGAATTCAATATGAAGGCATAGTTGTTTGTCAATTGGCATGTGTAATACATGCTTATGATACTGAAAAGCACATTAGTTTGAGTTGAGTTAACCCGCTATATAACTATGCAAAACAAATATTATAAGCTGTATTGTATGAAAAATAGCTTCGTTTTTTACAAACAATGTATGCTTACGGCATGTAATTGTTGTTTTGATTGTAGCAAGTTCGACTAACATAAAAGTGAGTTTCAATGTTTAGATTCTCAGTGAATAACCAAAACTAATCAGGTTCTTATAATTTAGGATAGTTGGGTAACTTTACCTTCATTCCTTGCGCACATATTCCTTGCTTCATCCAATCTATATTATGATAAGGGAGTCTAAATAACTCATTTCTCAAACCTAAGACCATAGATGGGACTCACAAATCTTTTCCCGTTGACATAGTCAAGTATACCATCCTAGCATGACACCATACCTTGCCTATAATTTCCCCATATATGTCAACATCGGTATGTGTATACACATAGAAAGAAATATCATAAGGAATGGAAAGGGAGACCCCTCGATGAAGCGGAAGAATATATGGTAACAACCAGAACTCTGGGGGCAATGTAAGTATGTTATACCGGGGCCTCAGCGCACTATGTTTTGATAATATGAGGTGGTTCACCCCTGTCATTTATGAACAATGCTTGCATCTGCCAAATGAAAAAACATCATTTTTTATAACACAATTATATTACAATATAAAAAGACATCTTTACAAAATTATAATAAGTGAGATTACAGAAGAAAACATAACTGTTACACTCTTAACATGCTTAAAATGTTATAGTTTTAACATGCAATCTTAAGCGCTCTAAACCACATAGCCAAACACCCCTTAATAAATATTGATCATGGGTAATTTGTTAATGTATTCCTCGTGCCATAAAGATGCGTTTCAGTGTTCACTCACTTGATCAAACTCCCAAGTGAAGATAAGCAGAGGACACTCCTATATAGAAGTAAATCGAGCAAAAAAAAACAAAATCAGCAAGAGTAATAAGTAATATTTTGATTAAAGTTGAGAAGAATAATATTTTATTCATAAAATTATATTAAGATTGGTCCAAAAATATGGTGGTGTTACCGGTCAAGCGTATTATGCTTAATCTAATGCAATTTTCACATAATCAAAACACCCCTAAGTTATGAGGCTTAGTTATGAGGTTCCATATCGTTTTCCTATTAAATCAATAAACTGATGACCTATATACAGCAACAACTTCCCAACCTTGATGGCTTGATGAACAAACCAACTAGTTCATCAACTACATTTGACATGAAAAAATACAGAATATGCCAATACCTAGAACAACACTCGTTGCTCATAGTCTTCTACAAACATCCTAAAATCTTAAGAGCCTTAAGATTGACAATAAATTTGAGTCACGCACTACGCATTGTCTCCACCTATGACATAAATTTTTGTTAAAACATTATAGATACAAACACGAACCAATTAGCATGGATAATGAAGAAAAAAGGATTTATCCATTCTACTGTCTTCAATGGTTAAAGAAAAATTCATAATTAAAACTATAAACAATTATCCATTGTGAACAATTATACGAAAGATGCAAGCATTTGGTCAAAAAGTTGAACATTATTATATCACTCGATCTAGCATATTAGGGGCTAGCAATTGTACTCATGTCCTTTAATTTTTGAGACTAATTGAACTGTACCAAAAAAAAGAAGTTAAATCTGTGTAAAAAATAATCACTCACAAAGCTTATAAAAGAACGATAAAGCCTAAACCAACAAAAGTGACCATCATGTTTTGCTAATAGCATAGCAAATTAGAAACGAGTTATCCCGAAAAGTGACTAACTTTTTTAAAATTAATCAGAATTTGCCATGACAAAAAAATGGTTTTTTTATCGATAAAATGGTTTACATGTTCAATACCTATTGCATTAACAAAATAAATGTTATGTAAGTACCAACTACGAACCTTCTTACTTTTAAGTTGTTAAGTAGAGGGTGCTTGGGATATCTTAGTTTTAAGTTTTTAATTAGAAGAAAATTAGTAGAATAACAATGTATGATGATACCTTTACAAAGCATCTTAATTAATAACAGATTTAGTAATCCTCCAATAACCAATTTCCTTAATTCATATCATTAAATCAGTACCATGGTTACAATAACACCAAAAAATATATATATAACTTTAAACTAACAAACCAACAAATAAGAACAATCAACAAAACCCGGTTTGTAAATTAACCATGCCTAATGTGATAGGATATTCGATGATGCGGGAATTAAAACATGCAATAAAAACCATACCTTCGATTAACCGACGTTCCTCAAACTTAAATCCTGACTCGTTGGAACAGACCTGATCATAACAAAAATCTTCGCTCGGTTGCAACACTAAAACTCAAGAAAACTACATTCCATGACCATATCACGACTTCATAATCATGAATAAAAATCCAACAATTTTTACTTAAACCCTAGGTTATCAATTCACTAATATATCATATGTTCCAAACTCGACAATAATAAAATAGACACATCCCTCCACTATTAGATCACAAATTAACAAACACATATCCTTATCTCTTACTCTTTCAAATGCTATAAACAACAACAATATATAAATTCAATATAAATCCATTACAAAAAATGTAATTTACAAAATTAACTATGGGTCAGAAAATCAATAAATATAATCAAAAACATTAATATTATTGAAGTAAAGTAGAAAATTAGATATGGAACCCAAAATCTTACCTAAATCATTGAAGAACCAAATTTGAATTGAATGAGTTGTAATTAATTTTGAAAATCGTGATTGTGATTTAGGGTTAATTTTGTTCTCGCCTGCATATGTTATCCAGTGAAATTGATTTAGGTTCAGGATTATTCATCTAATTGAGGTAATTGTGTGTTTTACATTTTTTTAAATTACACCCTTTAATAGTTGTATATTACTCCGTCTTCCCACAAGTTTTTATCTTTTAATTTTTGACACATGTATTTTTTAGCTATGATTTAAAAAAAACGAATTTTTAAACACTTTTCCAAATAAAGAATTATTTAATTTTTATTAATTGAATATATTTAAAATAAATAAATAATAATTAAAAGAATGTTTCCTATTAAAGAAACAATCTTTTTTTGAAATACGAAAATCCTCACTTTTTGTTTTCCATTACTAAATAAAAGATTTTTTTTTTAATATCTAGAAAATGCTGCTTTTGCACAGCGAGTAACATGTAGTATCATAGAACACGACTGATTAACAGGCCAGAGGCCTGGACTATATAATCTGATTTGGACCCTGCCTTTGTAAACACCCCATTTTTGACATTATAGTTAGCGAAGCTAATCTGGGGAATATTACGTTTATAGACAACAGTCCCATAATCAAGAGAAATAAACAACTCATAAAGGAGACGTTTTTGAAAAATTTGAGGTATATCATTCATTTATTCATGAGAGTTTTTACAAAAGAGAGGTCCCAAAATCTAAATATAAAAGTTTGAATGATAACAGTTTATCCATCTTCAAGTCCACGCCACTCCGTGCCATAAGTTGCTCAATTACCTGAGATAAACATGCTAAAAAAGTCAACATAATGGTTGAGTGAAATTCAAAGGTTTGAGTAAAGTAGTTTGAATGCAATTCAATAGTGGGTTACATTGTTATACACACAAAGTTTGTAAAATGTTATTATTGCTCTAAGCTCATGACACTGAAGCCTTGAGATAATCAATAATCACAAGTAATTGCCCCAACGGGGGACTTTGCCAAACACCCGCATAGTTATTCAAATGATGTGCTATTGGTTACCAAAAGTATAGGTACACCAACAGGGAAGTCCAGTCTCAAATAGATCTATTCATAGCATTTATGCTTACTCTGAGAGTAACTCATGGTTCATGATAATGGGGTCTTAATGCCAAAAGTAGGTACTTAAGCAATAATGCATCAGGATAGCATACAAAAAATACTTCCATTCATGATTTATAGCATGTATCCCCTTCGCGGGTTTATAAAACATGTGAAAGATTGAAATGCGAGGCTATGAACTCACCTTAAGAGTATAGGGAAATCTGATTAATGGCAAAAGTATTTGAAATGAAAGTAAGGCTTCGTCACACAACCTGAGTAATATGTCAAGTCTTAGTTTGATTGGATTTGCTTTATGTCATAATGTAATATCATTTTGATTGCAATGTTATGGAAATATTGTATCACTGTTCGGGCTATCATAATCCAGAGGCCACGCAGTATTGTTTGAGGAGCCAGGGCACTTTAAATCGTAAACCCAGCAAACTCGTCAAAACAAATACTAAAAGGAATCCCTAGTATCGTGATACGATAGGATTTCAATTTTCTTCAAAACCTAGTTGATGATAAATTACATTAATTATGTAACGTAATTTGATTTTTATAAACGTCGATCGATGATTAATAACGATAAATGTGTCGGGTTTTAATAAAATCGAGTTTCATAATATTTATATATTTTTATAATTCTAGAAGTCAGAATTAGTGTAGAATCATTGCACGCACAGGTCTTGGCACAATCAACAAGCACAAGATTGACAAGAATTGATTCATTAATTACTAACAACATAATCTGTTACATTGTTGTATGAGACACACTTTGGTAAAAATTCATGTTATGTACATATATATAGGTTTCAACGGTGCTTTGGAACCATTGTGTCCATTCAGTTTAGTAACCGAAAATAACTACCAACTAATAACTAACTATAACCGCCATAACTACCAAACGGTTATTAACTAATCAACTAACAGGTTTAGCCCTTTGGCTTTTATTTGCTATACTAATAAGACTTATACAATTAATAGTGCTACATTTCCCCCCTAATTGTCTAAGTCTTGTTCTTCGAGTCTTTATACTCTTCTCTGCGTCTCCGTTGGTGTTGTTGTCGTTTGTTTTTGTGTCGACTTCAAAAACGCTCTCCAGGAACAAGTTCTTGTTCTCCTCTTGTTCTCTCCTGGTTATCTGGCAAACCGTATCCACAACAACCTATTCACTCTCACGCGTACCAAGCGTGTTTCTTCCCTTTGTGTCGTTCCTCCACAGAAATTCCTAGAATTTCTTCTCTTGTTCTTATTGCCTTCCATTTTGACATCATCTCTTGCAGTCCTGCTTTTCTTCCTTGGAGTTCCATCTAGCATTTCCTCTATTTCAACACTCATCTTTGCAAAAGCCTGTGGTTCCTTTATCCAAGCAGTCCCACTGCTATTCCCGGCCACATCTTCTCCTGGCCTTCCCTGCTTCGATCTTTGTGTTCCCTCATAGTATATCTTCACCATTCTAGTAACTCCTTGTAGCATCTTGACTGCCTCTTGATCTCCCTGTGCCGATCATAATAAGTGTGCAACCTTTGTTCCTCATTTTGTTGAACCAACAAATCCTTGGTGGTCCTTAATCTTTTGATCAAAGTTGAATCGACTTCTTTTAATCTTGCAACCTTTGGCTCTTGATTGGTTTTACCCCTGAGGGTTTTGAACTTTGCTCTGATACCACTGTAAGGAATCGGATGCCCGCTCGCGTTTCTTGGCACAATCAACAGCACAAGATTGAAAGAATTGCTTCATTTAATTACTAAAACATAATCCTGTTACATTGTTGTATGAGGACCACACTTTGAAACGTTACATGTATGTACATATATTCGGGTTTCCAACCGGTGCTTGGGATACCATGTGTCCAATTCGCGTTTAGTAACCGAAAATAACTACCAACTAATAACTAACTATAACCGCCATAACTACCAAACGGTTATTAACTAATCAACTAACAGGTTTAGCCCTTTGGCAACAATTAATAGTGCAACAATTAGACCATGTATATAGATGGAAAAGAGATAAAAGGGATGAGTACTTGCCCACCTTGTGAGGTGGAAAACATGTTTTACAGCATAACATAATCTTGGGCTCTGTCTGATACAAAAGTTTGTCGAAGAAGAAACACTTCGGTGTACTATTTTCCGGCAATAACACAAACTTTTGCATCTCTAAATCGGTGCTTTGTGCTTCCCAAAAATACTATCCGAAGCAATTCGAAAAATTCGTGTATTGTATTGGAACAACTTTCATTGTCAGGATATTTGTTTTCCCGGGGGTTTCCTGATAAGCCCAATTATAAATGAATCTTTGAGATAAAATTATGTCCATCTGTTCATCATTAACTTGCATGGCCAAATCAACATCCTTGCTAGAAAGCAGGACGCCACATGGCAATAAGTAGAACCACATAAGCAATAAGCTTTCACTCACTTTTGAGTTATCAACATAAGTTATAGCATTACCAGGATTCACACTCGCTTCACTTTCAACCTCAGAGTCCTTTAAATAACGAAATCTAATGATCTCTTGAGATGCCAGCCAAGTCCTCGGAACATCCAAGTTCCTCTAGAATATAAATAAAATGTAATTAAGCATATATAATCATCTAAACATCCCAACAATATACAACAAACGAACATACCCCTCTAACCAATTTTTAGTGCTCCGACTGATATAATCATCTGCGTATACAGAATATATGCTCTCAAGTCATTTTTTAAGTTCTGAAATATCCTCTGAGGCTAGAGCTCACGACATTGGAAATGGAGAGTGGAAACAAATTGAGGTTTGGTAAGTATGGCTTGGTAAACTGAGCCTATGTCGCCTGAGCCTAGTTTCTTGAGGAAGTGGATGTCTTGTAGGGTTAGGGTTTGTGTGGAAGGTGTGTGAGTGTGTTTTGTTGTGGTGGTGGTGGCAGAGGATGAGGTGGAGGTTGTGGGGGTGGTGGTGGAGTTGGAGCTAATGGAATGGAGGTCATCTGAGAGGGTGTCTAGTGATGGTGATGGTTCCATTGATGGTGGTGAAGTGAAGGTGTGTGTGTCAATTACTGCATATCACATAGATCTCTTCAACCTTAAACTGTTTCAAGATTTGTGATGAATTTTCACAACACAAGTCCACGCGTATGTTCTTGAGCTGCGAGCCACTAGATAGTTTCCATAAAAGGTTTAAAACCTACCTCTTCAAGCAGAACCTGTCACCTTTCTAAATCGGAACACCTCGCCTTTTACCGGTACTTCCTTTCGGTACAATGGTTTTTAATAGAGTATTGTATCACATTTTGATACGGTAACAGGGTTCTTGAAATCTTGCGATCTAGACTAGTAGTATAAACCTGTTTGTTTCCTTGTAAACTGTAGTATATATAAGTTGAAGTTTTGAGCATATAACTAGTAGCATACATGTAAAATTAAGTAAGTTGTATCATCAATAAATATGAAATTAGTCAAGATACCCTATGGTGCTAACCTTAAGCAAGTCCTTAACCCACAAATAAAAAGATAAGAATAGAAAATATGATATACGATATTTAACCATAACTTCTAATCAGTAGTGTTGGATCATCACATGTCCAGAAAGGGGAAGTTGCCATACCATGGTAGAAGGAGTGAAATGTCAATCAACCTTCAATAACCTGGATACAAGTCCTAAACTTTCAAACCAAACTCTATCTCTAATGGTCATTGGGTCAAAAGTGTCTACTATCATAGAATGACTTTAAGAAAGTAATATGGTGAAACGAGCTATAGAAATCCATAAGCATCATGCTTTTCTGCTCTAATTATTTACTTCTTGAACGAGTAGCTTATTTCGTAAATGAGTTAATTGCATTTGAAAGTTGATTATCCAAACAACAAAACCGTCCAAACATATTATATGCCCAATTACTAACATGTAACAGTCATTAATCGTAAAAATTTATGCTCCATTAAAAATAAATTAACTATGCAAGAATAGCAGTTTAATCTACGTTTTGCCTTTAAAAAGAAAATCTGGACAATATCATAATATCGTTTTCCACAAAAGGTAACTTCAAAGAAGTTAAGAACCCTTGGTGCAATTAACTAGTTATAGATATAGAACGTTGTTTTCCCTTCTAAATCAAATACCAGAAGCAATTAAAGGAAAAACAACAAATATATTGTTAGAAGTATTTTTTTCATTAAACTAGCACAGAGACAATTTCTTCACAGGTAATTCAAAATATTTTCATGAAATCAGTTACATAAACATAATTCCCAAAGTCATTTATCAGACATTATAGAATAGCAATTTATTTCTCTAATATATTAGTCGAAACGAATATATATCTTAGCCTAGCTCTACGGGAAAGAGAGGCCAACCAAGCAAACACTGCTTAAATTATCTCGGTTATATATCTAGAAGTACATTTGGTACAGTTGGTTGCATTATTTACAACAAGTTATGTTACTGACAGAGAGATATAGGGAAGTTCCAATAACATCTGGTCGACTGACTTCGCTTAATACATGAAAAATATAGGGCATGTGATGCTTTATCTTCTTGCATATTTCGAGTTACTTGATGTTTCTGGAGCTGGACACCACCAAGAGTTTTCTTTTTCATCCAACGAAATAGCTTATGTTGCCCTCCGCTGAGGCAGCTAACATATAGGACTTGCCTGGGTGAAAAGCCATACTCGTAACCTGCCAACAAGAAAGTAGATATATTTGGTGTGAAATCAAGAACAGAGAGAACAAATGAAATTATTTGGTATAGACAATAAAAATGTATATTTAGCGACATTAAATATAAATTACCAATAGGCCACCTTAGAGATACTTAACACCAAGCAACATATTGCTTCAATACACTGACAATGCGAATAATAAAAACACATAATTTTTTATTTTTTCATTGTTTGATACATCAAACATATTGAACCTCTTCAATTACAACTAAATGAATAGAAGTGCAACATGTTTTAATGTGAATATACTATAAATTAAAAAAATTTACTAATGATCGCATGACGAATAATTGAAATCACCTATAAACCCCAACTTGGTTCAATCCACGCATGACTTGAGAGATAAGATGTAGTTCCAAAGAGATCCACTTGTTGAATGTTTTTGTCATCAAATGTGTGATACATGCATGTGTCAAGTGAATAAAACACTATCTTTCTGTTCTTGGAACACACTTGTGGAAAGAAGATCTTATTCTCCATTTGTGGTGTTTTGGCTTCAATGCAAAGACATGTTGAATCGCAAATATAAATCATATGCTTTCCAACACCTGTTATTTTCTCCCACTTTTGTTTAACTTCATTCAACATAAACACCTGAACATGTTTTCCATACTCGCTCACACAAACCAGTAAAAGATGTTGCTCACATTTCGTTAAGAATTTTTTTGTCAAAGATCCGCAAACACTTTCAGGTGCTTCGGTTGGAAGATTGTTGAAGCCGAAGCACCTGAAAGTGTTTGCGGATCTTTGACACAAAAATTCTTAACGAAATGTGAGCAACATCTTTTACTGGTTTGTGTGAGCGAGTATGGAAAACATGTTCAGGTGTTTATGTTGAATGAAGTTAAACAAAAGTGGGAGAAAATAACTGGTGTTGGAAAGCATATGATTTATATTCATTTAGTGTAATTGATGAGGTTCAATATGGTTGATGTATCAAAACTATGAAAAATAAAAAATAACACCTTGAAAATGCATGCCCCTTAAATGCAATTTGAAAATGCATGCCCCAATACACGGTCAAGAGGTTTAATTTTTTTTTTTCAAAATAAAATCTTATAACTTTAGGGCTCCGGTCATGTGTATGTGTTTGGGTGACAATGATGAATACGTGTTGGCAAGTTGTATGACTCTAGAATCCGGCGGCTACTCGACTGGTAAAACTTGCATTATTTTCATTTTTTATTTATTTAGCTAAAAAGATTACTGTTGCTGACTTTACTTTGTAGGCAAAGGCAATATGGTGATGTTATATTAAACATATATGAAGGTCATCAATGTGAGGTAAGGATCACGAGTTGAAATGGGTTTTTTTTGGTACATGTTGATGTAATTGACTTTTGTGTTTTGTTCACCAATTATCAAAAAATGATTGCTTTTTTTATAACCAAAAGCTCTTTGTTTTGGGGGATCTGAAGATGGTCGGGTTTTCTTTTGGGATACCATGAATGCTAAGGAGTCATCACATAAATCTGCTCACACATTAGCGGTAAGCTTCTCTCGGTTCTTTTAAATGAATCACGTACAATATTATATAAGCAAAAACCGAGAGAAGCTTACCGCTGATGTATGAGCAGATTTACGTGATGACTCCTTTGCATTCATGGTATCCTAACTCGGCCATCTTGAGACCCCCCACAACAAAGAGCTTTTGGTTATAAAAAAGCGATCAATTTTAGATAACTGGTGACCAAAACACAAAAGTTAATTACATCAGCTTGTACCAAAAAAAACCATTTCAACTCGTGATCCCTACCTCACATTGATGAATATTGCCTTTGCATGCAAAGTAATGTCAGCAAACAAACAATAATCTTTTTAGCTAACTAAATAATAATGAAAATAATGCAAGTTTTACCAGTCTAGTAGACGGATTGTAGATTCCATACAACTTGCCAGCACATACTCATCATTGTCATCCAAACACATACACATGATCGGAGCCCTAAAGTTATAAGATTTTATTTCTCTAATGATAAAAGGATTCAAAAAAAATTAAACCTCTTGTCAATGTATTGGCAAAAGGGGGAATATAATACTGTATTGCATATCATTCCATCAAAAGATCCTACTACGATGTCGTCATTACTTGTTACACAAAGAGACGTCACGCTGCTCTTTATGGGTTTTATTATCTGCAAAACAATTGCTCCGTATAACTTTAGCACTCAATACCTACTCAAGCTCGAGCTCGAAAGTTCGTTTACAATTATAAAAATTGTTCTAATGCTCAAACTAAATTTATGTAACTTATAAGCTCTTATGAACATACAATTTATGTAACTTATAAGCTCAATGTTTAATAGCATCTAAATCTAAAGCTAAATGCTTAATAGCATCTGAAGCTTAAGTAAGTTTCACGAATAGAGTGGAGGGTTTGCTTATATAGAGTTTTTTCCAATAAAAGTTTTCCTCTTCAAGCGATGTGGGATAAATATACTAGTCATGTGCCTCTTATAGTTTAACCTCTCTTGTTCCTTTGATATTTCAAAGTTTTTATTTCTATTTCTTTTGTCTATGTATTTCTAGTTAACAAAAACAAAATATCATCATATTTTTATATCTACTACTTTTAAAAAGTGTATGAAATATTTTGGAACTTAAACCTAAGTAATGTACTTTGTCTAAAATACTTCTTAATACCGATCTAAACCTTTGATTAAAAATGATTGAAGGTTACAGTTTGACCATTTGACTTGTTAGTGAGGTTAACCTAATGTTAAAATGAAGATGTTAGACTTAAATCTATTTAAGTCAAACAAGAATATTATCGAACTTATTAGTCAAAGTTAGTCTTGAAATGTAATAGGCTAGTCAGCTTCAACGGGCTTAGACTTTAAGCTAATATTGTCCATATATCGGGCTCAAAGCCCAACACAAGCCAAGCTCGGCCCATTTAGAAAGCCCATACGCCATCTATAAGGCTAAGGGTATAAATAGGACCCTCTCCACACATGGAGAGGGTGTTGGTTACATTTGCTTCACTTGTATGTGTGTGTAATCATCCACCACTCTTTCTCTCTCTAATCTAATCTTTCATTTTCCTTTCTTTCTTTTCTAGCTTATTGCTTATTCTTATTGTTGTGAAGTGGATAATATTTAGGATAACAATTGATATCATGAGCCACGGGGTGGGTTTAGTGTTCGATTGTGGTGGTTGTTTATAACCTTATTGCGTCGACTTATTTGCTTTTTACACTTTTAGTTTTTTTTTCTTTCTTCTTTTGCTTAATTAAATTAAAAAGCATATATTTTTTTTACTTAACAAATCATCACTAATACATTTATATAATATTTCGTGGTCAGTGGGGTATCAAACAGTGATATGATTTTAGTTTTTTGTTATATAGCTTATTTGATCGCATGTCTTTTTATCTAGTTTCCAATTTTTTAGTGGTTTATTTGTTCAAACCTTTTCCAGCTCACGTTCTTATTTGTTTAGAGATTATTGGGCTTATGTCATTGTGGTTCATAATTTAGTTGATTTTCTTGCTAAACTTTTATTCGTGGCTTATTTTGAGTTTATAAGTCACGGAAATATTTGTAGTTTCCTTATCTCCATTAGTGGTTAAAAATATATGTTGTTTTCTTCATCTCAAACTGTGATTTACAAAAGTCAAACACGGCTTATTTTGAGCTCCATTATTTCTATCCCAAAACCTTAGTAGCTTATATTGTTGTTAGTTTTTGGTAGCTTATTCCCTGTCGTAAATTGCTTATTTTAGCTTATTCCAAAAGCTCTTAACGTAGCTTATTTGTGTTGTTTCTGCTTATTTAAGCTTATTTCATAGCTTAAAAGTCACGGATTTATTCTCTAGTTTCTTAGGATTTTACTTTATTTCAAACAAAAAGCCTCAACTTGTTAAACTCAAATCTGTTTAGCTTTATTATAAAACGTTTTTCTGGCTTATTTTTTATCTTCGAAACAGCTTATTTACCTGCTTATTTGTTTGCTTAATTCGAAGCTTATCTTTGTTAAGTTTTTTTCTTGGTTGCGGTTTGCATTAGGAAAGTACTATTTGTGTTCCCTAGTCATTATCAAGGTAAAGAAAACAAAAACTAGCACTTGTGTTCCAAATTGTGAAAGTGACATACGGAGGTTCGGTCTCTCTCTGCAGCGGTTTGGTATAAGAATCACACGGCGGTTTGCTATTTAATTTTGGTAGCGGTTTGGTTTGAACCGTACAGGTTTGATAAACAGGTGTAGCGGTTTAACATTATCTTGGCCTATCCTAAACGATGTCCATTTGTATTCTTGGTAGCGGTTTGGTATAGTTCTGGTAGCGGTTTAGTCGGGTTCAAGTCAAACAGCGGTTTGCCACTTTACATAAAGTAGCGGTTTGTTTAAAAGTGGCAGCAGTTTCGCCACAGAACGATTAAGTTTCGAGTTGTTTCGGGTTTTTCGGTTTCGAGTTTCGTCGTTCGCGGGTCTTAAAACTATACTCATTAGAATCGCGGTCCTTCGTAGATCATCGTAGTATGTTTATGTTTGTAATCATCAATAATCGAGACTAAAACGAAGAAAGAACTAAGAAACATAAAACGTACATCTCTACGAAGAAGATGATACAGTTCGTTAATGCATAAACATTTTTTTATATGAATTTAAAATTTCAATTTTACATTTTTACCTTTAATTTTCTAAATACTTTCAATTTTAACCTTTAGTTAAAACACTTTTACTATTATACCTTAAACTTTCAAACACTTCAATTCTAACCTTAGATAATATATAGTTTTAGTTTTAGTCATATGAACTAATCAGTATATCTATCTACTTCTAAAGACAACACAAACAATATACAAGATATATAAACAATATAAAGAGATAAGAGAAGGAACGATCAAACAAGACACCAAGATTTATAGTGGTTTGGCTACGAAGTTCTTCTTCGCCCTACTCCACTCCCCGAGTATCCGACTCGAGATTTTACTATGTTAACAAGCTCTCTTCAGGCGGAGAAAATCGTTTACATGTCGCTTATGTTATTTTCCAACACTAAGCTAAATGTCGAGTTCTAATCTTAGCTAGAACCAATCTACACGATCACTAGATCTACACTATCGGATTTACACAATAGCCGAATCACACAAATACACAAGATAATTACAATGGAGGTTTGATACATAGAAGAAGGGAGAAAAGATCACTAATTAACACTTCGTTTCTTGGCGAATACGAGTGTTCTTCTCTTGCACTTGAATGAGAGGGTTGAGATGAAAAGGAGAGATTAGATCACTTGAGACAAGATAAAGAGATGTTAGTGATCAAGATATTTAGTGATAGAAAGAATGTTTTGAAAAATATTTTGTATAATTAATTTTGTTAAAACACTTTTGTGGAATAAAAGTGAGGTTTAAGAAAAAATATTTTCTTGATCACTAATCATGCTTAATGATTTGTTTGTTCATACCTTAAGTGATCACTAATCTTAGAAATAGAATTTTATGGTTAATAATTTCTAAACGCTTAATTTTATCGTAAATGTTTTTTACATTTTGTTATTATCAAAACGTTGTCGAAAAATATAAATAAAGTTTTTAGACATTATTTTTATTAAGACCAGAAGAGTCATATTAAAAAACATGGTCGATAGAACTTTACAGGACACATGTTTTCTCCAATAAGTCTTCGTCTTAGGTGGAAACCCATGGGTAGAATTCTCAATACTATTGGTCTTAGGTGGAAACCCATGGGTAAAATTCTCAATATTATTGGTCTTAGGTGGATTTCTACAGGAAAGTTACTCAACTCTTACACGGACAAGGTTGACAGTGAACCCTCACATGGTTCCAATGTAGATATCTCTAAAATTCATAAATGCAAACAAACTCTGGATTCAAGGACATGTACATCAATCAATGTTCAACAGAAACAAAGAATTGATTTCAGTGCACGTACGTCATACAATGTCAAGCAGGAAAATCTCAGAGTTTGGTTGCTGAAAAAGCTGATATCTCAAAAACCAGTGTCACAGTAGATTCACAAATGTTGAAATAGTAATGACAAACACAACAGTTTAAGCCCCGAACCTCAAAAAAGAATGACGTTTGAACACAACAGTTCAAGCCTCGAACCAAAATGTCAAAGAATGATGTTTGAACACAACGGTTCAAGCCTCGCACCACAACGTCAACAAAAGTTCTTAAAGCATATATGATAGTTATGACATCAATGATAGAGTTGGAAAGTCTATTTAGTTCTTTGTTCGACAAGTATTTCAAATGGAGAAAATCAAGTTGTTTCAAAGTCTTCCGTTGTTACTACTGGTGATGCATCCGATAAACGTCAACAACAACAAGATTTCACTTCATCTACTTCAACTCAAGTACCAATTGTCACTGCTGATGGAAACTTCGACGGGTATATATTTTTGTTTTTCTCTTTATTTTGATTTATAAAAAAAATATGGAAAAAAAGAAAATACAAAAATATAAAACCTAGAAAAACAAAATACAAAATCGAAAAAAATTTCAAAAATAACAAAAAGAATCTTCCCAACATGTCTCTTGGAATCGATAAAATTTAGGTACCTAGAAATGTTGATTAACATTGACACGGGTGTGTAAATGAAGTTCAAGCAAGAGTTCAAACGTTTTAAAACATGTCATTTCTAATTTCTATATGACTTATGTACATTTGAGTGCATAACTCGGACCTCAATGTAAGGAAAGTGTATCTTTTAAGATATCTTATCCTGTCAACGAGAAAGTTAATCTGTGGTGACATCCATGGGCAGTTTCATGATCTTGCTGAACCTTTTCGCATAGGAGGAAAGGTATATTTTTTCTTCCTTATTGAAAAATAAAACATTTTATCCATTCCATTAACATAATTTTTAAGTAGTTGATTCAGTGTTATTTTTTATGTATATGTTTGTTTTTTAGGTATTATGGTTTGAAATTGGGGTTTGCTTTGATCTTATACGCTGCATCTCTACCGGCTCCCCATCTCTAAGGTAATTTGTTTTGCATCTTTATCTTCTTTGTTCCTAAACAAAGAAGTTGTTGGAGGGTAATAATGAGGCTGATCCATCAGTGAAATCACACAGTCGAGTAGTCAAGTATGTTTGATGACTTGTCATGGTGTGGTAAAAACACACAGTCAAGTACGTTATTGATATATCTTACTTAGCTGTATAAAAATTGATCGCTTAGGTATTTGTTGTTGGTAAATGAGCGTTCAACGTGGCTTTAAATGGTATGCATAATAGTTATGATATACAGAATATCAAAGTCATGTAATATCGCGCAAGTTCTTGTGATATAAATGGAAGTTGTATGTTTTACACTTGGTCCTTCATCTGAGCTATTAATATAAATTACATTCTGGATTTTCCCTTCATATGCAGCCTGTAAGGAGCCCTGTCACTATCTGTGGTGACATTCATGACCAATTTCATGATCTCACTGAACTATTCCACAGAGGAGGAAAGGTAATTTGCAGGATATTTTTATGTCCTGCTATCGAGGATAAAACTATCAGTAACCTCAAATGTATTCTTTTTAATGGCAGTCTCCAGGTACAAATTTACATGTAGCTTTTTTATGATATTTACTAGGGAAAATTTAGTACTTTGTGGAAGCCGATGCAAGTGTTGTGGGACGTGTGCGAAAGGAGGATTTACGCCATGTAGCAAAGGGAATTGGTGCCACTTTGGGTAAGAATTTTAATTTGATTATTTATTCGTTAATTACTATATTATTAGGATTGACTTTTTTTGAGATATGCTTCAGGTGTCAACATTTGCTGACATGGAAGGAGAGGAAACATACATGCTGATGAATTGGTGGAAGAGCGCATTGCAGATGATGATGTTATATGATAAAGGGAACCAAAACCTTAAGTGCAGTATGTAACCAATCTTTGTTTGATTTGTTTTTATGATAATTTGATGTTATAGTGTTTGTGTCGAATCAAATAATCTGTTTAGAAGTAGTTGCAGCAAAAAAGAGAAGAGATTGTGTCGAATCAAATAATCAGTTCTTGTTTTGTTGTTGTTGGTGACAAGTATTGCGATCAGGTTAGTCTAGCTCTATCATGATACTGAGCTCAAGGTCATTGACCCCGATACACATTCCTCTCTTAGATATAAGCAACCTGGTGGGATATGTATACGTACGTGGTCCTTAGATAATGAAAGGTAGTATCCAAAGTTTGAAATTATTAATACGTTAAGTTTTACTCATAATAACTGGAAATCAGTTAGTTTATTCGTAGCATACATACTCTAGGATACTTAAATGACGCCAAGTAGACAGCTGCAACTATACATGAAGATGGTTGGCTTCACACTCATGGGGGTAAAATTCCATGTGGGAGATAGGTTCGCCATTCAAACTATTCACTCAATTGTTGCCCCAAACACTTACACTTGAGATTTGTTTTCTATTCGGGGCTCTAATCTAGACAGCAATGCGAAAATGTGGTATTTAGTTGCAGATATCATGAATGATCTTAGTTTTATTACAATTGGTTTTATTGCATATAGAAATCGTAAAATCAACTGGTTTTATTGCATACATAAATACTATTAGTTCATCTTTATCTTTTGTTCTTTTTATCTCAGGTTCAGTGGCAAGAAACTCTTAGGGGATGTGTAGCTGGCATATCAACTACCATGAAATATGATAAAGGGTTTCCTTACCGCATGAGTGTTAAGCAAAAAAAGAAGCTAATCTATATGGTAAATTCTTTCTTTACAAGTTAACTTTATACATTTTTCAAGATATAAGAGATTTTTTTAACAAAATCAGTGTGTATGCGAACTTTAAAGCTTTTTAATGACTAATTTTTATGTTTCTAATAAATTATGTATAAATGATGCCATTGTTTTGAAATTATTAATACGTTAAGTTTTACTCTCATAATAACTTAACTGAAACTCATTAGTAATACGTAGCAACCTACTTTAGGATAACAGTGAATGATGCCAAAAGGACCACGTGTCTAACTATACAAGAAGACTGGTTGGCTTCCCCTCATGGCAGGGTAAAATCCATGCGGGAGAAGGTTTCGCACACAACAAACTATTCACTCAATTGTTACCCCAAACACTTACACTTGAGATTTGTTTTCTGTTCAGGGCTCTAATCTAGACAGCAATGCGAAAATGTGGCATTTAGTTGTAGATATCATGAATGATCTTAGTTTTATTACAATTGGTTTTATTGCATATAGAAATATTTTTTTATAGAAATCATAAAATCAACTTTTTATTACAATTGGTTTTATTGCATACATAAATACTATTAGTTCATCTTTATCTTTTGTTCTTTTTTTCTCAGGTTCAGTGGCAAGAAACTCTTAGGGGATGTGTGCAGCCATAATCAACTACAGCATGAGGAGTTTATTGTATCTTCTGCTCTGATACTAGAAATTTTTTCCACGCATTAGCTCTATGAAATAATGAATAAAACGGGCGTTCCTTACCGCATGAGTGTTAAGCAAAAAAAGAAGCTGATGTATATGGTAAATTCTTTCTTTACAAGTTAACTTTATACATTTTTCAAGATATAAGAGATTTTTTTAACAAAATCAGTGTGTATGCGAACTTTAAAGCTTTTTAATGACTAATTTTTATGTTTCTAATAAATTATGTATAAATGATGCCATTGTTGGTACGAACATTAGTTACACTCCTCATAATTCTGTGATTTCTGGCTATGGAAACAGAAATATCTGTTTTGCATTTATGGACGGCAGCGACAATGTCGATTTGTTTTCGGCTGATGTAGATTTTTCAACCACTTTCACGGTCAAAGGTTCCCGTCATCGGCCCTACTACTGTTCATGCTCAAAATAATATGGGTACGTCTTCTTTTACTTTTCTTTTTTTGATTTTTCAGTTGCGATGTGATAGCGATTATGTTTTTGTGTTTGTCTTACAAAACAACATCGCCTAACCTATAAGAGTTTCTTTTATTGCTTCACTACATATGAGTACGCCTGTGCAAGACCTATGTGGTGATTCCTGTAGTCGTAACAACTGGGGACATTCATCGACTGTAGGCATGTCAGCTTTTTATCGCAAATATTTAGATTGATTAAGTGAATATAGACTAATTTTACTAGACAGTTATTGCAAATATTTATCAGATTTTATTAGATTTTATCACAAATATTTATCAGATTTTATCGCAAATTTATTAAAACTTGTGTGGTTTTTATTTTCCAGTAAGCAAAAGATTTTCATCAAGTACATAATGCTTGATCATGTAAATGACGAGGAGCAGCATGCCCACCTGCTTGGAAAACTACTTCAGACATTTGAAGTGGTGAGTTCTTGACATATAAAGATTACATTTTCTAATTCAACGTGAAAGCTATAAAACTTTTTTATTTTTTTCAGGTTGTAAATCTGATACCTTTCAATCTGATCGGTATACTTAGTCTTGATACTAGCAGAGATCAAAAAGTTACTAATAACTACAGTTAGAAAGCAAATGGGTCAAGATATAAGTGGCGCATGTGGACATCTTGTGATCAAGAAGTCTGTAGGTGCTGGTGCAGTAACTGATATTGAAGATCTTCATCTTTAGTTAGATTCTTGGGTTGGTGTTATAATTCTTGCACTATCTAAACAAAGCCGATTAGTGTTATTGATTGCAAATCCACCAAATATTTACACCTTTTCGTGCAGCTATCCATCCACCGTCAGAATTTGTGTGCCCGATAAGTGTCATGCACCAAACCAAATCTCTAAAAAGAAAAAGTGGTATCGTAAGCATTTCTATTTAATTGTCCTCTTTTTACTTATAATATTTGTGTGAGAGAGAATAATAAGAATGCACCAAGTTCCTGAAAGAAGAAAATGAGACTAGATGTAGCCATCTTTCTCTCGTAATAACAAAATTGCTTGGAGTCATTGGTATCATTCTTGACTCGAACTCCTCAATCAGAATGGATATCAAAGGTGGTTTAAACCCATAGGTTGCATGCAAGTATGTTATATCTTTTCACATAGCTTGCTGTGTGCGGTTAATTTAACTAACTTTTGAAATCTTACAATGCAACATTGCTATGGGTTATATATATACAGAGGCAAAAGATTACCCACGGGAACCCGCAGCCCATGTGTCAATAAGTAAGAAACCCATTTTGTGATAAAGACGGTCATATATCATTTTTCATTTATTAATAGCAAGCGACAAATGAAAAGAATGGTCATAAATCGTTTTTCATTTATTATAGTAACGCTAATATAAATCTAAAAAAATTATAATTAGGAACCATCAAGTATTTGTTTTTATACTTCTATGTAGCATTCATCATTAGGTAGCCTTGGAAGCTTTTCTAATTGTATAGTCTCCTCGACTTGTCATTAAATTTCATGTGAATTACAATATTTTTTATGCCTAATATGCTTACTGCAAGTTCATAATGGTGCCAAATTAATCAGCACGTTGGGTTAACATATAAGAAAGGTGTAATTTCTTAACTCAGTTTCTGGAATTTGCACAATGGAGTATAAATGTGATTTCTGAAAGAAAATATAGCTTTTTAAAAGTGTTAACCGAACATGAAACTTTATTTAATTAGTACGAGTACTTTTTTCCACTTCTCATGCTTAATGCTACACATGGTGCCAAATATGCAGGCCTGCCTTGGAAAGGGATAAGAAGATTGAAAGAAGCCTCATAAAATTTTAGTTATGTTTCATTTAGTGACATATAAAAAATTCGATCACTGAGCAAAAGCTTAAAAGCTCACTCTGCAAGATGGATAATGAAGGTCTTGTGTAGTCAAGAGATATACATGTATGCTTTGATGGAGATGGGACTAGATGCACCTGATCTACATATGGCCATGCTTATGAGTAAAATAGATTAACATAGTATATTAGTTATATTAAACGAGACGTGATGAAGCCAGTTTGTATGATGATCAAAGAATGTACTGCCAGCCGCTAGCAGGGCTAATCCATCGGCAGCAAGTCACACAGCTTGGAGCCGTATTTGCATCGTCTTTGACTGCTGCAATCTCCTTTCTTAAACGTAACTCAATATATGGCTACTCATAAGAATACCTTTGTGTGGTGTGTAGGCCTTATACATTTTAAACTTTTAATAATCTTGCTTTATGTGCAGAGTGACATGTAACTGACTTCATCAGATCTTTAGAAGGCATCTTCACCTTGTACGTAAATATCAGGTAAGATGACATCATGGGAACAAATGAATAGTTAAATTACTAACCGTATTTTAATCACATCTCAATAACCTCAAAAAAGATATTCATAAGGGTGTTTTCGGAAAAGGATAGAGATAGTGACAATATGAGTTCTGATACGTCTGAAGAAATGAAGTCGTCGACACCAGCATCAAGGAGCAGGAGGCATTCTTTATCTTAGGTTATGTTGTTTGTGTAATTTGTTGTGTCAAGAGTTTAGTACTATAAGGACTCTTGTAATGAAAGAAATGGGAGTATAATGTAGCAGTGAACAAGTGTATTTTACTATTCTTTTCTTTTGCATAAGGCATTCTTTTCTACAAGTGTATTGTACTACAAGAGTTTAGTACTACATAAGGCATTCTTTTCTTTGAGGTTTTCTTTTGCAGAATTAGAGATAATTTGTAGTGTGTTTGGAGAATAGGAGTATAATGTAACTGTGAACAAGTGTATTTTACTATTCTGTTTTCGGATAAATAATCACTTTATTAGCTTTTGGGATAACGTTCTTAACTTCCAAGTCTTTTACCTTATTCAAAGACCTAACAACAAGTTCAATAACATAGCAACTTTTTAGTTAGATACACTACAAGAAAATTGGCCTTTAGTGACGAAATGAGTTTGGTCACTAACAGTATAAAAATTGGTCACAGAGTCGTTTGGTGACCAAAATTTTTGTCGTCACTAGTCGTCACTAATTTATTAGAGACCAAAATATTTTGTCACTGATCGGTGACGAGAATAATGGTCACTTTTTACCCTTCTTAGTGACAAAATATTTGGTCACAGTGACACAAGTGACGAAAAAATCGTCACTTTTTTTACTATTTGTGACGACAAAGTCGTCACATACCGTAGAATTAGAGACCAAAAAGGTGGTCACTAATCATGAACATATAACAAAAAAAATTAGAACGTAATTTTACTGCATCCACAAACTAAAATATGAAAAATCCCTAGCAATACAAATATAGATCTAAAATATTAACTTTATTCAAAAACAACATTTTTTCCCAAAACACATAGTATAGATGAAACTCGACACAAACCCAACCAATAACCTATCAAATACAATTCGTATGTAATTAGAAAACTTGGAAACCTTGGTGCCACTATCTCCAAGTCTCAAGTCTAAGAGTTCATCATTAGCCCTTAGAGCGCCTAAGTTGTCAGCAACATTGTTGCTCCGTAAGAGTAATAATGCGATCATATAACTGACTCATGAAATGAGAAAAGGCGTGAGCGAGTCCAATCCACCACCCTGACAACACAATTTAAATTTTGCAGATTGTTATAATTTATATGAGCATATTGCCGGCTAATAGAGATGGCCTTTTCTCTTTTGATTCAAACCCATTTGACCCATTATGCAACCCACCCATTTTGCCACATGTGTTTGCTCCTATAGACTAACCATATCTTTTAATCAAAAATGTTAATTATATCCAAAAGCTAGGAACTGGTTACTGGAGCCGCAATAACCATATAATGAAAGAATCAGTCTGATAACGAACTTGGACAAATTACCAGTAAATCATCAGGGTCTTGACTATTAAAAGTTGGCGGGGGAGGCGATGGTGGAGGAGCAGGGTCATCATTTGACACGTTAAAATCGTCCATCGGCTCAGGTTTTGCTTCATCGACAGATGAATTTGTATCTTCAGCAGGCTCGATGTCTTCTTCTGGTTTATAAGTCAGCATAAGCCTTTCCGGATATTCCTGTACATCCAAAATAAGAATCTACTTTCAAGTATATAAGACTGAATTTACACGCACCAGTGTCTCGACCAGGACATATACCATCCGTGGTGTTTCTCCTATATACTCTTCCATAGTTGCAAGAAACGATTGTAGAAGGCTTGTAGTGGTTAGATTTTGTCTTTTTGTTTGTAGACAGATTAAAATTACGTTTATAACCCTCTACCAAATTCAATGAAAGGTAATATAGTAGATTGGATAATATAGGAGCGCATAATCTACCTTTGAGAACGGGAAACTGAAAGTTTCTAGCGAGCTCTAAACCCTTGCAAACTTCATAGAAGTCGGAAAGACTCTCGGCCTGCAAAATATTTCAATATATAAGTCGCATTTCATAATTTTCAGAGTGACATTTTGATTCATTTACTTTGAAAGGCCGATCCGATTCCAATTAATATTAATCACTAAGGGTTTCAAAACTGTATAACTAGTTTAAAAGTAAACGGGCCAAAAGTCGCCCATATATTCCAAAACTTATATTTTTATCAAACTATAACTTTTACTCTGTAATTACGAAATTTGTCCATGCATTTGCCACATCTAATAGTTATATAACAACTGAAGGCGGCTTGTAGATCGAAATTGAATGATATGAAGAATGTCACCTGCTGACCAGCTCGTTTGTATATATCCAAGGCTTTAATGGCTTTGTGCCTTGGCATCTCAAAAGCTGACATCAAGAAATGTCGATCAATCAATGGTTAATTGGTTATTAATAAAATGATAGAAAAATAAACGAAATGTAAATTCCATTTTTGTTTAGAATGAATAATGAAAATATCACCTTTATCAAAAAGATTTATAATCCATCGTTTACTGCACAATATATTTTAAATATTTCTTTGAGTATCATAGGTAAGGCGTATTGTATGACATAATTACCAATAGCCGCTCCTTCAGGCTGCATAAGACGAAAACATCTTTTACTAAACGAAATTACTTAATGCCGGTTTTGACTACAGAGATGATAACTGACCCGACATCCCATAAGTACAGAAGATGATAACTGACTCGAAATCCCCATAAGATGGTACAATAAGCTGCTGTAAAGAAGGCAAATGCTCACCAATGATTTTCTCCAGTCCAAATCTCCCGCGTTTGCTATAACACCTGCTGCATTATAAGAAAACAACAAAGGAAGATTATGAAACTTGCCACTTCTTGACCTTGTTAAGAGTGCAAGTGTGACTTGGTTATATATGTTGAAATTTGTGTGCATACCTTATCTTCACTGGGGAGTTAGGTTTAGGTAATTACGCTCTGATTATGTCAATATTTAAAGCTTTAAAGCATTCAAGCCGTTCTTCTAAGAAGAGTCCTTACGTACGAACCCAAGCAGAACAATCCCGAAATACATATTTAAAGTTTATTATCATAAATTATCTTATGAAAAGTGGTGTTTGGATTTTCCTTTAAAAGCGTGAGTATATAATATGGATCGATCACATCCACATTCTGATTGTTCAAGGATTTGCATGTAAAGTGACCCCTAAATATAATATACATAATAATCAGATAACTACTTCAAAATGCAATGCCAAACACCCTAGTATGTAAAAGCAAAATTATGGCGTCAATACTAACCAATTGGGCGTGAATCATCTTTAAAATTAGCCAACTGCAAAACATGCTCTCGTTGTTGAAAATTCAAAAGTTCTTTTCTGAAAGTAGGATCATCTTCCCTCAACGCCAGATGAATAACTATCAATGTCTTCAATGCTACCTGATAAGTAACAAAATTTACATATTACTATCAGACCTATACCCGCAATTCTTCATTGAGAAAATCAAAAATATGTAACAAATTTTCACCTAACTGTTTGTATGTAATGAACTCTAATTTTTGACCTTTTGATAGAACATAGTTTTAACAGTTACAAATGAACGTAAGTGACCTCCTATTACCAATATAATGGTGACACGTCACCATTTTATGTACTATAGAATGTCACTTATATACATTGGTAACATAATAAAAGTTTGTTACATCAAAAGGTACAAAAATAGTTCATTACATTCAACGACAATTTGGTGAAAGTTGTTTACATTTTGGTAGAATAACCCCAAATCTTTACCCGAAAACTATGTCCAATAACAAAAAATTTGCAGAAACCCCCAATTCATATCAACACGAACACTATATCCTAAACTTAATATTAACAATACCATCCAATTGCGTGTTTTTGCTAATCGTCTTGCTAGAGCATGTAAACAATATTGCACATTCGCTCGTGGAAAGGGAGAGGCATGAGTTCCATATTAAAGGGTAAGATTTAGGAGCTAGAAATATCAATTATGCAGAACGACACATGTTTGATCAATGTTAGTTATGTCTCCGGCTGGAGTAAGTCAAAATTACTGAGACAAGAGGAGCGCGACCAAGATAAAAGTATTACATAGTGTTCAAGATAAGTAAATGCCTTATTGTGGATCTTGGTATATAGGAGGATGTATTAAGGTAAAGTGGCACTACATGGATATGTTTTCTGATTTGTTAAGTTAAAATTAGCTATATTGTAACCTCTGGATAAAGTAACAAAGGAATATCATGATCACAATAACGATGTTGCTGATGCATGGCTGCATGACAAGTTTGCACACTTGCACATCGATTAATATATGATGTAAAGACAAATTTAACATTACTAGGAAAAACAAGAAAGCAAACATAAGAACGGAAAAGTAAGGATAAGTCAAGATAACAAAAATGTACCTTCTCCAGATGTTGGTTAGGATCATATTGGCCCCTTCGATATGCAAGTAGTTGTGATAGTTCAAATAGGGGTTGACCCTCTAGGAAGAGTTTTGCAATGACACACCTAAAGCAACAAGCAAAAAGCACATTGTAAGAGGGGGAAATTTCATAGAAAATAGTTTACTTTAGTAAAAACCTAAGGGTTTACATGGTTTATTGAATAAATCCGGATTCTCTTGATTAATAATGATATTTTTAGGGTTTGTCTCACTAACAGAATCTTTGACCATGTGAGAGAATCCTTGGCTTTATTGAACTATAGCTAGGTCTTGCCCACTTTGGAATTTTTTGTATTGTTTTAACATTTTTAGTTTTAAAATTTTCTAGCTGGTATGGGAGGGAAAGGTGCTAGATACAAGGCTCAGCCGTGAGCAAATATTAAAACTTTCAATTGGAAAGATGGTGAGAATTATATTCAGTGGCTGACATTTTTCCAGCACCACTTTCAAGGGTATTCATGTATGTCACTTGATATAGGATCCTCCCACTATGACTAACTCAAATCGCCTAGCTAGTCATGGTAATCATTTGTATATATATATGATAAAAGATGAAAAACACCAATTCTAGAAGCATCTTCTAGCCACCTATTCAGTTTTCTGCCAGTATGCCTAATGTATATTCAACATCTCATGTGTGTTCAGTGTTCTCTTAGTGATTAATCGTTATTTAAAGACTACACATGCATAGAGTGATAAACTTGGAAAGTTTTGATCCAATGATTTCACTTTTATAAAACAACATTAGAACAAGTAGACACACTCTTAACTGAAGGGTTCTATTTCAACCAATATTTTACTGGTTTAGATGTTTACTGTTAATACATATGCACCAACTAACATAATGCAAACTCGTGTATTGCATTAAAATGAAACACAAAATCTTACCTAACGGCAAAGATGTCCATTGATGGCCTTAAAAGCGCATCGTGTGCTACTTGAACCTCACCTCCATGCTCATAAAATCTCTAAACATCTATGATAAAGTCATAAAGTTAATATAAATTATGTAAAAAGGCGAAACAACAAGATAGAAGAAAAGTAAAGTCACCTCAGGCGCAAGATAGCAGCGTCTCCTTCACCCGGTATCAAAGAAAAAAGAAAAATCAGAGGGATCATCATGAGGAATGTAGGTTGGTTTAAATGATGCAAAGTCAGCAAGGTAAATCCAGTTCCAAGATGTAACCAACACATTCTTACATTTGATATCACCTACGTAAGATTTCGTATTACACAGCAGAAAATGACAAATAAGAGCTAAAAATAGACTGTTGCATATGAGCTCACCATGACATATGCCATTGTCATGACAGTGTTTCACTGCATATAACAACTGCACAACAAGAAACATTAGAAAACCGGCTCATGTGGTAACAATGAAATAATTGATGTTAGAAAGAAAGGGCAGACCTGAAACGCCAACCGTTTCTTCTCAATGAGGCTGAGGAAAGGCCATGTACTTAGTCGATCATGAAGATTCTTGAAAAAGTATTGCCTTAACAAGTAAGCAGCTTTATCAGTCTCGAGCCAAAACTGCAATATACTTATTGTTAAGAGTTTTTTCCTCCAAAACGAACATACACTAACAAAAAAAATGTAAGTTCCTACACACCAATCATCTAACTCCTCGTATAACTCAACATTTACATACTAATCCACATAACATAAACAAGCACAATCACTGTAACCATTCAATTCCTAATCATCAAACAATCACATAACTACGTGATAATTTCACAAAAAACATTGACAACCGACAATGCATACGCTACACGCCTGAAGGACAACATACGTAAAAGGCGACTAACTAAAACCAAACATGTAAATTCTCATATAACTAAAATCAGCCTAAAGGTCACATGTGATCTGATTAATCTTTTAGTTTTATATCAAAACAAGCTTAATCAAGCGCTACAAATATAACTAAAACAATGTTGAGAACTAAAACTAAAAAATAAAATAACAAACCTTTAAAGTTGCAGCTCTGCTTAGCTTCCTGTGTGGCCACTTTTGACATTATTACCTAAAAATACTTCAGTGGCTTTTAGAAAGTTAATTGTCCCGCCAACTATCGACTCAACATACGGCTTTACCTATTAGTAAATTACATTGCTAGTGCTTCAGTTTTGGATTTATTGGATAAGGTAACGTGATTATCATGGAAAACACACGTATGTACCATTAAGTATCACGATAACCTCCAAAAACACAAGCCATTACAAGATGTGCGACTTAAGTCTTCTTTATGAATCGGCTGACGAGGTGGAAAACCCGACTGCTAACAACCGCTAACGAGTTGGAATCACTTAACCGCAACTTCAAATCCGAACAAAATTATGACCTAATTCCACCTGAAAGCACATCGATCCAGTCAACACATAATGTTTTCTTTGAAGCATTTTATCAAACACTTGGGCCACAACTACAAATGATTTCACTAAACCATTTTATCAAACACTTGCGGACACACTTAAAAATCTACTATATCAAGCTGTCAAAATCACAATAAATGAGAGTATATTATGATAATCTAGACTAGATATTAATAATTATGAAAAACGACATTGATGAAGATACCTTTTTCGTATTGAGAAAAAGGTCGGTTTCAGTTGTTCGCGGTGAAGCCGCCGGTGTATAAGGCGGTTGGTGGTGGAAGTTGTCGTTGTGGTTTACCGGTAACGCACGAATTAGGGTTACGGTCATTATAAATGATTTGGGGGGATAAGTTTATTGGGGATTTGGGTGAAATGATTTGGGGATAATACTGATAGAGAGAATCTACAACTAAAATTAGGTGGGATTACAAAAATGTAATGGGTGGAATGAAGATAGCTAAAAAAGTAACGGAGGAGAATATTATTTTTATACAAATTATTTTTTGCTTGTTTAATATTTTTTTAAGTTATATTTTCTATACATTCACAAAAAATAATATTGTGATCGAAAATTTAGATTTCAAATAAAATGTCCAAGAGAGAATTGCATCAGAAAAAGTTAAATATTTGCATGTTTCACTATAATACAAGTTTTTTTTATTTGTAAAGTGCGGTAGAGTTTACGTTTTTTAAATAAATATATAAATATGCAAGTTTTGGTAAGTATATATGTAATTGCCCTTATTTTAATTAACAGTGTGTAACTCTAGATCTAAAATGCGTATAATGTAATTTAGTGACTACATGGTGACCATTTATAAGTTTCGTCACTGCCTTTAGTATCGGTGACGAAAAATGGTGACCATAAATTATATCATTACTGAATAGTGACCAAAAAAGAAAGTCGTCGCTCAATTTTTGTCACTAAAGCCTCTTTTTCTTGTAGTGTATATCACAACTACTATCTCACATCTCACGTATGCCTATTGAGATTTGAACCAACGTACGCCTAATGAGATTTGAACCAACATCGTAGTTCATAGGTTATTAAGATACAAAAAAACTAACAAATTCACTTTTATATGAATAACGATAATTAAATTGTATATGTCAATGCAACATGAGGTCAAGAATGGACAGTTGGACACCGAGGCACATATGAAATGAACCTAAAAAATAACACATAACGAGACGAAATATTCGCCTTATAAAGTATATATATAATCAGTACATCTGTACATGTAAATTGTTCATCCACATGCCATGTGAGGTTATCACGTTAATGAAAAGCAAACTTAACAAACCTCTCACATGTATGACTATGAAGTGCTAAACAACAAAAATTGAGCAAAACGTAATGAATAATGAAACTTAAGCCAAATAAAAAAAAATCTTAAAAAAGGAACAATATACGAAAACTCTTATACAAACTAGTAACTACTGTAGTAAATATAGTTATCCCTAGATTATTATCGGTACTTTTAGCCTAAAGAGAAAGAAAAAAAAAGGAGGGGTTAAAAAGCAAATATGGGAAAAAGTATATATAATAATAATGGGATAATGAAATTAGGGTTTGGAACATGGATGGCAGGGAGATAAAGAAGATCGTGTATGTAATTTTAAATAAATTAAATAGAAAATGTCTTTTTGTTTGTTTGATTATACTTATTATTACATGAAAACTAAGTGCTGCTTAATAATGGTGAAGGAACAGAGAGCCGATCGATTACAGCAAGATTAGTGTACCTCTTAGTAGTTTTGAGAAGAATTATGGGCAGCGTATTAGAGAACTAATAGCCCAGAATCAGACCCAGGAACAGATAAATGCTGGTGTAAGACTCCCTCACTACTTTATTAGCTTCTTTATGTTATATTTTTTGGTAAAGGGTTTTAACCCCGGTAAATTTATTACTAAAATAACAGTTAAGTATAAAGGAGGTGGGTGAATCCCGAACCATACATATCATAAGAATCACAACTACTATAAACCTATCTGTTTTGACCTCGAAGATTTATATCAAATGCATTAGCAAACGCCATTTGTTCTTCGGTAAGGCCAAGAGTATCAAAATCAACATCATCATACAGGTCTTCTTCATAATTCTCTTTCCATTGTTCGTACGTACAAGCTAGAATTACCAACTCAAGTTCCACCCGTAGACCCTTTATTAGCCTTTGGAATATTAGATGTCATAAAGTATGCAGTTTCATTATACACCTCAAACACATCTTCACTTTAACTATCCTCAAAAACCACCTCATCAACCTTTTTAGATGCCACGACCGAGGTACTCGTCTCTTGTGCACTAGGGGTTCTAGAACCCCTTTCTTCATCCAGGTCCACCATGTTGCTTAATGCTTCAAAAGAGTTCAATGTAGTAGGAAAAATAGCATCATTTATAATATTTGTTACCTTTGTTTTCCTTGGTGTCGCCTGTTTTCTTTGGCCTATAAACCAAATGAGACTTCGAACCAATTTGAACTCCTCGAACCAATTAAAAAAAAACTGAAACCAATACCAAATTTTAAACCTCTTTTAGATGAACGCCAATATGTTATAGTTTGTTTCCGTCAATTTTCTAAGCCTTAATTTGCTTGCTCAGATCACTATAGACCTTTCCCACCTTGGAAGCAATGTAGGGACTTCATATCAAAATTCAAAGAAATTACATAAGCTCGTTAAGCAAGCAATTGCTTTAAAGAACCATATGGAGACACACATGGACCACAACAACCCAGACTCCAAAAAGTTATTGACTACTCTTCATAAAATCATTTGTGTTGTTACTCGCTACCAAAAGGACATCAGAGATCTGCCTTTTGACTGGGTAAGGTGTGTGTTTCATGCCTTTATAGCTAAATTTAACAAATTTACGTATGTCATTTGTTTGTGATTCTCTTTTTGTCATTTGGTGAACAGGGAGCTTTTTCTTCCATCAGTATTGAGGGGTTGGAAGATTTCTTATCCGGTATAAGAATATATTATTAGCTATTCTTTTAGATACTTTGCCGAACCCAAATGTTTTTTACTTGTTTTTTTTAACCAGCTAGCTTGGATTTATTTCACAATCAAACTCATTTTTTTTATTTTTTTATTAAAGTTAGTTTCGCAATTGATGTCCTAATTGATGTCATCATAACTTATGAATGTATTTCAGGCGGGATCCAGGGCTGAACTCATCCGGTACATACATAACCTTATCTATTTAGTGCAATCGTTTGTCTTTGAGTCTTGAATTTGGTAGTTTTTCACATGTACCCTGAAATTTGTTGTTTTTTAGCAACTTTGCCCCGTATCAACTCCAGATAAGTCACTTTAATTTGGCCGACAGTTTTATTATTAATAATAAGAACACCAAACGTTGTAAAATGGAGATATTCCTTGATATGGTTAAGAAGTTTTATAGAACTAAGTCCGAAATCAATACTCATATTTTAAATTTTAATTCAAAATGATCAGAGTTTCAACTTCGTAATAAGAAATGGTTTACGATATTAAGAGAGGAGACACATGTTATATATTGACTGCTCAAATTAAATGAAAGCTTTAGAAGACATTGCAAGCACAAGGATATTATATGCTCTTGATCGATTACAAATGACTTGATATCACTAGTTCACGTTTATGTCTTTTGGAATTTCTGATTTCCTACCTCCTAATGAAAATGTATCGCCCATTCTATATGTTGTTTATTTGTTTATTTTTATCAGTCGGATGACGATGAATGTGAGACTGTCAATGGAAATAAAACTGTGGAGGGACCTCTAAAGGACCCACTTTGTTCTAGACTTTGTATATCCAATCTGGCCACCCCCGGCCACTTGGTAGCACACAATCTAGGTATTCATTTATATTCTTCTGCTTGGTCATTTGCATATTGATTTATGTTACTTGTGTTAAAATAACAAGTCAGTAAGCTCACTAGTTTGTCTTTGCTATTGGCGTGGTATGCTTATATGAGTTTGCACTCCCTTTCATCAGATAAGGTACATATGACGTGTTCCCTTCATGAAAATGAGGAGAATTTCCCTGATGCAAAAGAGGACAAAATCTGGCTGGAATTAAAGGAGTTTGATAAGGGGACTGTATGTATATTATTTTTTTCATCCCTCTTTTTGTTTTGACGTTTATACACATATGGATTTATCTCATGTGTTTAATTGGCAGCATGAATCTGAAGGAACAAATCCTGAGTTTGATGATGGAGAGAGAAAGTCGATTGGAGTTGATCATCCGATTGTTAGTGCAGTTGGTAACTTTGCCGTTGCTGCCTTTAACAAGGCCTGCAAGAAGGTATGGCACTTTAAGCAATGCCTTCTAACTTTTGTTTTTGATCTATAATAACTAGTTATAAACATATTTATTTATATATATATGCTAGCATGTTAAGAAGGGTGAAGAAAACAACCTCCATGGTTTTGAAATTATGGAGTGCAAGAACTTAAAATTGGACTAGCATTATCACTTTTACATGATCATAGAGGCCATCGAAGAAGGAAATACCGGAACCTACATGGCTGAAGTTACTTGCAATAGAATTAACAGTGCAAAATTATTGTGCAAGTTTTTTCTTACCGATCATAAACCATCGGGTATGCGACTATTTCTTGATTTAGGATTGACTGACTGAACCGTTAACTAGAACAGCCAATATGGAACCCAAACCTGAATTGTGGGTCATTTCGTGTCTTTATACTACTTTGATGGGTTAAATTAGCCACATGTAGTTTTCTCACCGGTCTGACTTGGAATCAAACTTTATTAAAGAATGGATTGAATGGGCGGAGTGAACAACATTTCTGTAGCATCTATATCTAGCTAGTCTTTTATATATAAACTTCTAAATCATTATTTTATACCTTATTTGTTAAATTCTATAATTATGTGGACCAACCTCATTCGACCCAAAATATAAAAAGTCCCTTCCTGACCTGAACTCATTTTGCCTGCTAACCAAATGTTTTGATTTCTACCCATATAACACATTTTTATACTCCCTATTGCATCTGCTACTACAAACATTAATGCAAAACTTTATATATTTGTATCTCTTGCAGTTTAAGTTCCATCTTGTATATCGAAACAATTCTAGCACTTACGACCTAAATATGGGTTACCGTTGGTAAAATTTAAAAGTTTATACCACTGGCCATGAGTGGCATATTAAAAAATTAGCTAGAAATTGATATATGTCAAAGGGATAGCCTTTTTTTAATATAAATTTCCAGAAAAAAAATACGCAAATTATTGGATTTGCAGGCCAATGCAACAACCTGTTGAAAGTTATGTGCCCCTACCCAGTCTCCCCGCCCTATCAGCCTATTTTACTAAAACTACTAGCATTTTTTTCCTGAAAATTAATGTGCAGATATTACACTACAATTTTATTTCGGTGTCTTGTGTCTTAATTCCTTATTGTTTATCCAGGTATGAAAGCAATGGCAGTATCTTACTTTTATTGCTTGGAATCTATATGCAAAACTGTGGATGGTTAGTCGGTCTTCCATTACTTGCTACATCCTCTTTTCTTTACTAAAACTTTCATGTGGATAAACCGTGAATCACAATGCTTTCTATCTGTATCCACCATTTACAAATAATGGAAGGTTAATTAAAGGTTTTGCATTCATCATGTACCTTAGAATAAGTGTCTTTTGCACCTTAGTTAGGACTTATTATTTGATACTTTTTTTATTACACCGGGATTTGTTTTCAGATCTTTATAAAGAGAAACGGACCAGGTTGACAGACCTACGTGAACATGCGAATGGTTTATATTCTCTCTCTGTTGTGTTTATATTGTGAAATTGTAACTTACTTCGTTAAACATATTATTCTTGTGCTTTTGGCATGATCTTCTAAGGAGAACGGGTTTCTCACTTTATCTGTATCATTTTGAGTGCACAGCTTTTGAACGACCCACAGCTGCGAGCGAGCTTTGTCGTCTTAAAAGGATCCATGTTAAATTTCGGAAAGGTTAGTGGTATTCGACATCAACTTATGACTCATAAGGAGAAGTTTTACGACCTTTCAAATGAAGGAGAGAATCTTGTCAATTCTAAGTTGATATTTTAATGTAGTTGTGTACCATCCTTTTAGAAAAGAGCTAAAATGTTTTGTTTAAACAACAGTTCTTCTCTTAAGATGTGATTCTGCTCGGTTGCGCTGTCCACCAGACTTTAATCGAATGACTAATCCAGGTTAGCTTATCCTGAGTTTAATTTATGGTCTCCTTTTTAGTCTTGTTATTATTAGTTACTACTATTATCTATACATAGATGAAGAGATGGCATGATCCTGGCCCATTTACTCGTGAATAGGTCAATGTTTGTTAGGCGTCATCAATTAATCCAACATGTCAAAAGTTGCCCAAAGTGTTGATAGAAAATTTGGAATAATCATCTTTACAATATAGTTTTTGTGTCAACTCAACAGGACCCAACCCAAACTAAAAGTCCAGCCCATTTTACCATCTCTATGGTTCATTTTCTTTCTAATTTAAGTAAATATATAATTTAATCTTCCTGTAGATGATTGGCGTGATCCCGGTGACCATCGCTGTAGTGGGATGGTGCGTAGGGCCAAGGGTACTAGCTGTAGTGGTTACGACTACTACAACCCATATTTAGATGGATGAGGTAAATGATCTGTCTACGATTTTTCACAATGTATGTACATGTTAAGGGGCCGTTTATCATGAATTTTGATGTAGTTTCTGATTTTCACTTTTATGGCTGTGTTTTACAAACTTTAATTGGTTCATACATGCAGCACTATTTGGAGGATCACAAGCAAACCATTATATAGCAATAATAAATTACATGTAAATTTGGAGGAGACGTCTAATGTTCACATACGGCATTGCATCAAAGTGATAAATTTTTGTGATGGATATATACGAAACTTGTCTGTTTCTACATTCTGATGTTATCTTGTTTAAAGATGCATTTCTCCCAAAGCAAAAACAGCGTATGCAGGGAAAGAAACTACATGCTCTTGGTGTGTTGTAGCTTATCACAAACAAATGACATTTGTAAAATTATAAAGGCAAGAAACAAAGCGAATGACTTTTTGAAGAGTACCCAATAATTTTTTGGAATCCGGGTTGTTGTGTGTCTCCAAATGGTTCTTGAGAGCAATTGCTTGCCTAATGAGCTTATGTAACCAAAATAGTGTTGCATGTCTGAACAAATTAAAGTTTGTAAAACACAACCATAAAAGTGAAAATAATAAAGAACTATGAAAATTCCCTGATAAAGAGCCCCTTCCTTAACATTCATTATTCAGCATCCTAAACAAAGTGAATGGAGCTCTCTCGTTGGTCAAATTTAATTGATTCAACATTCTTTTGGGTTTGGCACTGTTTAAGAATCTCGAAATTTATAATGCAAGGGTAAACATTTAGAGAGACTATATTAATGTTGAAACTGATTATTTTAACCAAGTAATGGACTTCACTTCTTAATTACTACATACTATATATCTAGCTAGCTACTTGCTCATTGTCTTCTGTGTAAATTTTATTGCCACTAAACCAAGTAATTGGGATTTTGGGAGCGATGTCACGTCTCCACGACATTCATATCACACACCAAACTTTTAATGGGAAATGTGCATAGATAAATAATGCATCTACGAGTTTTCTGAATGAAGCCATTTGCCTAAAAGCCAGAGAAAGTTCTAAGAAAGCTGGATAAAACTTAAGAATTCGGTTTAGGACTAGTTTTGCTTCTACTTAGAACTGGTTTTTGACTAGTTTTAAACTACTTTGTTATCAGATTTGTGCAACCTAAGAAACCAATGAAATGAAAGCCGTCTAAAATGAGACCGGAAGAGTTTGAACTAATAAACGAAGTCTCGGAAACTCATTGCAAAGTGAAACCACTTTGAAAATGTTCAAAACCAGCACAACCTAAAAAACAAATACCGTAAAAAGTTGATTGTTTAGTATACAACTTTATTCAAGTCATTGTGTTCTGGTTGGTATAATATTAATCAATTTTGAAAACCGGTTTTCTAATTGACCCGGTCGAGTCACCGCGTTACCGGTTTGATCGCCGGGTCAACCTAGTTTTAAAAATAAAATAAAAAATAATAATATTTGCAATAATACAGAAAATTATATATATAAATCATGAATATACCTTATATTGAGCTTAAAAACGATTTACTACCAAATATAACATGTAACATATAAAATGATGTCGCACATATATAAAAAAACTTGGTTTATTTGTAAGAAAAAAGAAAAAACTAAAACCCGGCGAGGTCTCGCAAACCGGGTTGACCTGGGTCACCTTGAACCCGACGGGTCTAACCGGGTTTCAAAAATATGAAACCCGGTTTAATATGACCCATTTTTTCGACCGAAACTGGTTCAACCGGGTCGAACCACGTTTCAAAACATTGGTATTAATTGAGAGCAGCACATATACAGGAACGTTAATGACCACCTCAGTAGAGGAAAAGGTGATGAGCAAGAGGCGGGAAAACAAAAACAAAAAACCAGGATTTCACCTGCTTACATAGTCCACAGGTTTTACATTTACCATTTCACCTACTCTATTAATTAGCTCCATCTATCTTTCTTCTTATGAATGAATATTTCATTTTCATCTTCAAAAACTTACAAGTTCTTCAAACCTACAAGATCTTACTCTCATTTAAACATGTTTTTCATCATTCGAAAATGCCTATGCCGAAGTTGACTCATGTTAATCCACGGGACCATTCGTTTTTGGGTCCACTCTAGTGGATGTTGGCTACGATTTCCCTGTTTAAATGAGTTGGTGCGGTTGGATCTCATGTATGCATTAGCTTAAGGTATAACTATCAAAATCCCTCTTTAAAAATGATATGGATTAATCATCGGTTTAAAGCTTTTGTTCGTGTATTTCATCTTAGTATTTAAAGCTGAAAGATTTTCTTCTCACGTTTGGTCGTTTAATTTACATTATTTTTTTATCTATTGATGTTTTCTTAAAAATGGTGGATGTTGACCGGATATATGTATTTGACTTGTGAGTGTGTGCTTGTATGTGTTCATATAAGGGTTTGTGAGTGTTTGCTATTTAATAGTAATCACAATAGGAAAAATATAAATGATGAAGAATTGATAGTTAAAAAGGGTGATTTTTTTAATCTAACAAAAATTATGTTATCGGTTTTGTTTTGTTTCATTATTTAAAATATATCTGGATTTGAACTTTAAATGTTTTCCTTAGTGAAATAAACAAGGTTCGGAGATAGTGATCGCTTATAAACCACTTAACTTCTACTGTTACTTTTTTTAATCACACATACTTTGTTTTTAGGGTAAAAGCTATAATTACTCTATGTACTAGCCAATTTAACTCATTATGCTTTGTGGATTTTTAAACCATTCATTATGCATCACAATTTTGACTCATTATGCTTAATAATTTCTTTGACTCATATTAAAAGACATTTTTACCCTTTGACTTCGTTGTCTTCTTCATTGGCCATCATCACCACCTCCAACCGCCAACAGAACCACCACCTCCGGCCATCCAAACAATCAAACCATATTTAAAACTGGATTAGAACTAGCTTATATACACTGGTATATTAATCACCAAACTGTGCTTTAATAATATGCACAAAGAAAATCAACAAAAAGTTTCTAAAAAAAACTGCATGTACGATATTTCATTTTCACGATCTTCATGTGGAAAGACGATGTAACAAAATGAATAGCAAAATATGAAATTTTACTTCTATATTATTACAAAGCTATACACTTGCCGCTTCAATAAATTAAACATATATTGACCAGTTTCATTTTAGCTTGAATTTGGCTTTTGGGACCATTCGACCAACAAAGTTGAATTTGAAACTATTCACGAAGTTATAGCGTGGTTGGTATGATAAATAGAAAAACTCAAATACAACGTATAATTTGAATTACAACTTGAGTATATATAAACGTCAATAAAAAACTCATACAAGTTCTCAAAGAAAAAAAATAAATAAATAAAACCTTATGTAAAAATATTAATAGCCAAGCAAAGTTTGTAGATCTACTAGCATTAAGAAAAGAAGAAGGTCGGTGTAAGTTCCCAGTTCCCTCTATATCTGGGTTTTTCGCCGGAATTTATAATGGTTGTGTGGAGTTATAATGTAGAGGATGAAGACGGATGAAATGACCAAATTACCCACAACGGTGATGTATAATGAATGGTTTAAAAATTCACAAAGCATAATGAGTTAAATTGACAAATACATAGAGTATTTATAGCTTTTACCCTTGTTTTTATAGTATTAGCATACTTTGTTTCTGTAGTATCAGCTGGAGTTGTTCAAGTTAGTTGTTCAACTTGAAATATCAATGATTGTTTTTATTTTGAGATAATCACAAAAATACCCAGTTTTTCAAACCTGCTTCATAAATACTTAATTTTTTTGTCAAAAATAAAAAATACCCATTAAATCCGCAACTATTGACAACCCTTGCGAAATTGATAAAAATATCAAAAAAATTCGATATTTTTAAGAAATATCAATAATTTTGGATATTTTTTAAAAATATCGAAAATTTTCGAAATTGATAAAAATATCAAAAAATTTCGATATTTTTTCTCTACACTCTTTTACACAGCTCTTCTTACAGACTTCACAAACAAACCTCACAACCAAAATTCGCAAATAATCAGATACATATCCAAAATTTTACAGATCTAAATTATCAACCAAAATTCGCAAGATTAGCTTCTTTCAAACCCCACAAAGTGTTTAGTCTTACGAATAGAGAAGAAACCCACAAAGGGTTTTGTGATTATTCATAGAAACGCATAAAAGGGTTTTGCGAATTTTCAACGAATCATGGATAAAGATGCAAGCCCGGTACGTTTTGTTCATACAAATTCATGTTAATTATTAGTTTGAATTAGGGATTTTTAGAATTATTGTTTTTTCAAATTAGGGTTTTATTTGAATTGGGTTTTTTTGAATTGGGGGTTTTCGAAGGGTACCAAGTGACTGCATCAACCATAAAGCCATAAATTTCTATACTTTTTTCTCCAAATACATAAAAATTTATGGTGTTTGTTTCGGCCTATTTAGCAGCAAAATTTGCAAGAAGTTAATTATAATGTTTCTTTTAAGCATGACATACTTCAAGAAATAATCCATTAGGGAGTCTTAGTTGCTAGATTGTTGAAGTCATTTATGCTGATTAGCCTTGATACTTGCCAATTTATATGTATTATGGGCGGTATGTTTCTTCTTTTGTAGTTTAGTAATATAATCTTATATTCTGATGTAGCTTTTACTACTACCATGTTCATACGAAGTCTGTTGTCGGAAAACAAACAATGAGCAAGGTGTTTAGTACATAATGAATGCATTACTTTAACTTTTTATTTGTTTAAATGTGATGAACAACACTGCTATCTTCCAAGGATTCATTCTTATACTTGAACATATTTTTTGCATTTGGATTATGAATTATGATTGTTAACACATTTTTTTTGTAAACAGCCGAACATAACGAATAAGGCCAGAATTGGTATTGTTAAGGAGATACGTGAAGCTCTCACCGATACCCAAGTTCAAATATTCGAGAAAACATGTTTTGGACATTGGCTCGACGTTGGCCTTAAAAAGAATAGCCAACTTTTGATTCATACACTACTTACTTGTATGGTCGATAGTGTAGCAAACGAGCTCTCATTTCTCGTATTAGGTAAACGGAATCGCTTTAGACGCCAAGAGTTTTGTACGGTTTACGTTTTGATCGTAATATGTATATTAAAGAGCGGGTTAAGAACATGACTGAAAACCCATTTAGGAATAGGATGTTCCTTGATGTTCCAGCAAAACTTTCGGTTAAATTAAGGGATGTTGTTGATATTTTTGATAAGATGCGTAAGCGTTTACTTGTTTTGAAAGACAATGATGCAGTTAAGATGTGTCTTTTGGTGTTGTTAGATTGCGGATTCTTGGGCCACCAATTATCACACAATGTTACTAACGAAATGTTGAAGTTGGTTGAGCATTTATCAAATTGTTTGAATATTTCCATGGGGGTCGTATATTTGGGATCATACATATCCGTGGCTTAGAGATAATTGCCTATCATTTACACTCTCAACAATACACAACATAACAATTCTACTACTTTTAACAACAAATTTCATAAATTCATTGACTTCTAAATCATCACATACCTTTACAATATCATTATCCGAATTGTAAGTTACCATAAACCACTATTAGCATTGATTTCTAGCCTCTCAGATACCGCTTCTAGTAAACATGAATATGATGACAACAATGGCAAAATTAGTGTACGTTTTACACAAGTTAACGGCATATACTCCAACACACCATCTACTCTTTCCCATGCATCTCCTTTACACACACGTATTGACGGTTTCTTTGACTAATTTCATGGCAAAATTGAGTTTTTTTTGAAATTTTTTTAGTGAAAAATACTGATATAAGCAAGAAATAACAATATAACAAGTTTTATCCATAATCTGCAAGAAAATCTCGCAAATCAATTGAAATCCCGCAAGTTTAATCCAAAACTTTGCGATTTTTTTTAGATGTATCGCAAAATTTTGATATTTCATAAAAATATCGAAATTTTTTGATATTTCTGAAAAATAAATATCAAAAATTTGCGATATTTTTAAGAAATATAAAAAATTTGCGATATTTCTGAAAAATATCGAAAATTTGCAAGTGATTGCGATATTTTTAGGAAATATCGCAAAGTATTTGCAATATTTCTTAAAAATATCAAAAAAATTTGATATTTTTTCAATTTCGCTAAGGCGTTAAAACCTGCGAATTTTAGGGGTATTTTGGATATTTGGGAAAAAATTGAGTATTTTGTCAAGTAGGTTTGAAAAATTAAGTATTTTTGTGATTATCCCTTTTATTTTTCTTTGTCTAAGTACAAGACCTAAGCTAGCTGCTAAACCAATTTTGGTACTTACTGTAGTGAGAGGACCACATATATTTAGGGGCCGTTTGGTTTTTTGTTATGAATCACAATGGGTATCAGATTTGGTATGTGGTAGAATAACAATGAATATGAAAAAGTGTAAGATTACGATTGTTTATGTTTGGATGACAAAATATGGTATGAAAAAAGTTTATAGATATTTGAATTTTGTAGTGGAAAAGAGATGGGCCCACGGAATGGATTTTATAGACACAAAATTGGCAGGTAATGAGTCTATGACTATGATATACCCATTTCATTCCTGAGTCCACTAAACAAACATCTTTAATCACTATGAAACCCATAACCCCATTCCTATATACCCATACCAAACGCACCCTTAGTTTATCAGGAACCCTTTCATGTGACTACCATAATTTTCTTTTGAATCAAGTATGCTTTGTTAAACTTTTAGGCCTAGCTTCCTTCCAATTATTTCTCAACAACAAAATACAGTCACATTTAATATGGTCACATGTAGCTTGTACTCTTTAAAAAAAGTGGAGCTTTTGTACTTATTTATATGTTGTTTGTACATGTAGCTTGTGTGAGGTAGCAAAACAACTGTGATAGTCTATACTAATGTATAATATATTTACGGGATAGGTTATAAATACCTCCTCTAAAAAGTCATTTGTACCCTCCTAAGTTTTTTGATTTTTTAAATTTTAAATTTTTTTATTTTATTTTTATAATTTTGTTTATGTTATAAAACTATGAAACACATAATGGGGAAGGAAAATTATAAAGTTTAACAAGTCAAAAGTATTAAACTGTCAAAAAGTACTAAACAGAAACTAATAATTGTACTGTAACCAGAAAGACAAAAGAAAACATGTACTTTTTCTGTGCGCCAGAAAGGGTACCAATAGTAGCACCCTATACTTATTCTAATGATACCTAGCATGTCACAAGGACGTACCCTTTAAACTTGTGACTAGTATCGTACTCTCATGAGCACCATAAGCTTTAGATATTCATATAAACTGACGATATCCGGAGGATGATGGCCTTAATGACTCTAACACTTAAAAATGAAATTGTACCCATCACCACCACCAATTAAGGTGTTTTTACCGTAAGTGTTACAGATGCTCCACCTCTAACATCACTAGAAATCACATACAATCCCCTCACTCGACACACATGGATCCAGAGTACCCAATCTTCAATCGATATTGTTTCGAGAGAAGCCACTGTTCCATTTTCCAAACATGTGAAACATATTTAGAAAGATCGAGAAGCATTTACTAGGCTAGCAGTTCGCACTCATAAATCTTCTACAACTCCTGAATTCTTTGTTCAATCTATAGATTTGGAGAGTTTAGAATTCGATAAGCTAGAAATCGGGACAAGGGTTCCTCTTCAAATGATGGTAGTAATGAACCAGAAATAATGCATCGTTCTTATGAGCTTAAGAGATCAATTGCTCATATCTTATGATGTTAGAGTTTTAGATGGTGAGACGTGGTCCACCCTAAATTCTCTTGGCTTGCCATTCAGCTTTGATGTTTTTAGTAGTTGAAATCGTACTGTTCAGTCCCGGCTAATGTTGTGTATGAGGAACTTTGGTTGGTTGCAATTTTGCAAGGAAAGTTGTTCATATTAGGACGCCAGAAGGAGTCACACGACATCAGTTTAATAATGTATGACTTGCACACTAGGACACGATAGTAGGAGCTGAGAAACGCGTTGACCTTCAATTCTTTTGGTAACATCCATGATATTCAGTACATAGAGTTAGTGGAAGGGCTTGTTGCCCTGCCTCTTTGGTAAGCTCTATTTAAATATAACTTTTCATATGCAAATTATAAGTTAGTTCAAGTATTAATATTTTTCATCAAAAGAATAGAAGGAATAATACTTGAACTAACTTATAATTTGCATATGAACAGTTATATTCAAGACAGAGCTTACCAAAGAGGTAGGTCAACAAACCCTTCCACTAAACATATGTATTGAATAGTCCGGATATCACCAAAAGAATCAAAGGTCAACAAGTTGCTCAACTGTTGTGTCCTGGTGTGCAAGTCATACATGATCAAAGTGATTTCATGTGACTCCTTCTTGTGCCACAATATGTGCAGCTTTTCTTCTTGCAAAATTACAACCAACTGAAGTTCCTCATACACAACATTAGCCAGGACCGTATAGTACAATTTCAACTCCCTAAAAACTTCAAATCCGAATGGCGAGTCAAGAGAATAAAGGGTGGACCACGTCTCATCATCTAACATTATAAGATATAGCCAATTGATCTTTATAAGAACGATGCATTATTTCCAGTTCACTACTCCTATCATTTGAAGAGGAACCTTTGTCCTGATTTCTACTTTATCGAATTCTAAACTCTCCAGATCTATAGATAGAACAAAGAATTTAGGAGTTGAAGAAGATCTATAAGTGGGAACTGTTAGCCAATAAATGCTTCTCGAACTTTTAAAATATGTTCCACATGTTTGGAAAATGGAACAGTGGCTTCTCTCAAAGCAGTATCGGTTGAAGATTGAGTACTTTAGATCCATGCGTGTCGAACGAGTGAATGATATGTGATTTCCAGTTATGTTAGAGGTGTAACATCTTTAAACACTTTGTAAAGACACCTCAATTGGTGGCGAAGTTGGGGTATATTTCCACTTTAAGTGTAAGAGTCATCAGGGCCATCATCCTTTAAACATGGTCAGTTTATATGGATCTAAAGCTTAGGGTGCTTATGGGAGTACGATACTAGTCAAAAGTTCTAAGGATACGTTTTTGTGACATGTTAAGTATCATTAGTATATTGTACATTAGTAGACTATCACAATTGTTTTGCTAGCTCTAGCTTTGGTAGATTTCCCCCAACACATAAATTCCACAAAAAGTGACTATATTATTTCCTCATTTACTCACATTTACAATAAGAAGTGATGATTTGAGATACTTAAATTATATGAATTTTAAAAGAATAATCAAGAGGATACTTCATTATCCATAGTTTATAAGTAAGATCCAAGTAATTCATAGTACTTTCATTATGTTGGTGGCTCACAGTCACTTTCATACTTCATATTTTTTTTGTACTTTGACCATTTTATGCAAAAGCCAGAAATAAAGTATTAATAGACTAATCCCCATTTGATTGGGCTTCTAATTACCTTAGAATATCATGCTTTCTTCCTTCAATATGTGAACATTTATTGTAACATTCACTGGACTGCCTTCCGTATATAGGGAGGAACTGAAACATCAGGAAGAGAAGTCACAATGATTGGGAAACATGACATTATCATACCTCCTGATGAATGGCACATTGATGTAGCCACTATAGAGCATGTTGTTAAGTTGACATGCTAAAATGAATTCTTTATAATTCACTAGTTGTGTGTGAATTAGACATGTAATAGTCTATTGGAAATCTCTGTTCTTGCTTCTAATCCCATGTTAAAATCATATAAATTTGTAATCACCATGTAAATTATCATTGTCCTGGCATGTTTTAATAGTAGGAAAGAAAGGCTAAAACTTTTTAACAAAATTTGTAGACAACTCAGCTTGCTTCTTTTTACCACTAGTGCTGACCCGTATGATGACGATTTGTATAAAAGTCAGGATATGTCTAAAGACCTTCAGGCTATTTGTGATAATCTTGATATCACGTCCCGTGGTCGGAAGAAGATATAGATTATTTTGATGTGTTGAGTCAATTGTAATCTAGTTATAATAGTATCCTTCTTTGGAGTAGTTGTGCTTGTTATGTTCGTTTTGTGCCTATTAACGGGCTGAGATGTGGGATTCACTCACATCCTTTGTACTGAATCATTTTTGTGAGTAATACATTTCATGGGAAACCCTTTACCCAAAAATAAGTAATTTATGGTTCAAAAGCCTCGGTCTAAAGTTTTTAGCCCCTTTTATGGGGTTGGGCTTATAGAGACTTATGACTCATAAGCTCTTCCATAAGCCCGCGTGACAAACGAGGCTTATTTTATAAATCAACTTGGTTTAAAAGCCCAACCCCTATAAGCTCCATAAGCCCTTTGCCAAACATAAATAAAATTAGCCAACAATAATCAAGACCACAACATATGTAGAAAATCGACAATCAGTTATGTCTTTAAACTATAACCTAATTCTATAAACTTGCATTACAGACCATTATCTAGTATTATTCTAGGCAGCAAGATGATTATGCTAAGAGCCAATTACATTGATGAGGTGTCATTTTATACACCATTTCGGGGTCATTTAACCCTCTAAATCATGCAAATACGCCCATATTACGTGCTTAATCATTTGTTTTCAGGGTTTTAGCACTTGGATGGCATTTGAAGGAAATACACGTGACTTGGGCTCATTTAGAGAAGAAACAGACAAGATTATGGACCTACACCAAATCTCTTGAAGATTTATGCATATAGTGAATGGAGAAGGGCATCGCAGGCATAAAGCGACGCCGTCGTGATCTATATGGTGACGGCGTCAAGAATTTAGTGATGGCGTCAGGACATGGCCAACTTAAAGAGGATCTAGAATCATCTACGTAGCGACGGCATCAGGATTTCAAAGCGACGCCGTCGTAGCGATTTTCCTATATATATTAAACCGAAGTTAGGGTTTTAAGTGTAACTTTATATAATTTTAGAGAGACGAACCCTAGTCATTTCAACAGCTTTTAAGGTCATTTTTAGGGCCTCAAAACTCTATTGTAACTACCTTTAATCCTTGTTTTAATCAAGTAAGATTATTTATCATTAATCATTCAATATGTCTATGTGTTGTGTGATTGATTTATATTCTTGCTTTGTCTTTAACATGCTAGGCTAAACCCTCCTTTGTATTTACTTATGATTGCATAAAACTTAAGTTATAGATCCTTTTGATGTTGCTTCTTGTTGATGAATGTGCGTGTTGGGCTCTATAAAACTAGCCATAAGATATTAAATTGGCATAGACGTCTAGGGAAACGCGAGTGGTGTAGAAAGGATATCATCGGTAACAGTCTTCATACTACCTTAACCCCTAATATGGTTTATCCCTCTTAAGTTATTTCACATGTATTTAATATACTCTTAGGGGCCTTGTAATATTCTTCATACTACCATACTTGTGCGTTGCCTTAACGGAATATTAAATAGACGGCGGTTCGTGTAATCCGTTCATAACCTAGGAAATACTTACACAGATCATCACAAGTGTGACAAGGCAACAGATCTAGGAGAAGCAATCTGAGGAGTAATGCATGATTAGGTAAATACATCTTTTTATCATAAATTTATCACCAGTAGTATAGATTATAATTAATTTAATTAGTAGGTAATCAAACCAACCTCTCAAATTATGATATTTACCGGCTTTTTTATAAACATAAAAACAAAAAAAGAATCTTCTCTCAACCCCGTAGAATTATGTTAGGCCGTGTTCGAGCCTTCCCAACCTATTCCCCTAGAGAACGATAACAACCCCCTAGTCTTGCCTATACTACACTACAACGATTAGGTACATTGCCCAGGGAGTTGTAAAACTTTGTGTAGAAGTATTAACGACACCCGCATCAAGTTTTTGGCTTCGCTACATGGGGAATAGTTAGGTTTCGATAATTATTTAACTTAGTTCTACTCGCTTGATTCCTATCAAGTAAGAATTTTAATTCCAGTACATTAGCTTTCTCGTAGTCTATCTTTTCTTTGTGTTATTTGTTTTGTAATCCATTCTCGTCAACCACCATGAGAGACGCGTATCCTATCCTTACTCTTGGAGATTACTCCAAACCTAGCCACGAGGGCTACAAGAATAACATTGATCTCCCCGTAGGGAACAATGTGGTACCTCTTCGATCCGACACCATCCGGTTGGTGCAAAACGAATGCTCATTCCATAGACTACGGTCCGAGGATCCAAACCAACACCTCAAGGATTTCTTAAAACTTATGGACTCACTTGACCTTGACGGTGAAAACATGGAAAGAACGTGCTTGTATTTATTTCAATTTTCCCTTCGTGATCAAGCTAGCAACTAGCTTAAATGTCTTCGAGCAGGATCCATCACCACATGAGAGGATCTTACTACTCGTTTCCTTGCTTAATTCTTTCCACCAGGTGGGACTGCAAAACTCCGCAATGATATCCTGATGTTCCAACAACATCAAGGAGAATCTCTCTCAGAAGCATAGACTCGTTTTAAGGACTTACTCCAAAAAGTCCCTCATCATGGCATTGATCTTTGGCTCCAAGTCTAAATCTATTATGACTATGTCACTCCCGTCACAAGACGAACCATTGACCAATCGGTTAGTGGCAAGCTTCGTGACAGAAACACTAAAGAATCATGGGCATTATTAGAGGACCTCGCCCTCTATGACAACAAAAGTTGGAACGACTCTAGGGATTTCGCTAAGCCGGTCAAGTCAGTCTCTTTGCCTCAAGATGACCCAAGTACATCCGACCGCCGCCTCATCGAGCTCAAGAATCAAGTCTAACGCTTGATGGAAGCTCATCTTGCTCTAATGCAACCTACTCAAGTGAACAAAATCACTTCTTCATGTGAGATCTGCAGTGGTCCCCATGACACTCAGTACTGCATGGAAAATCCCGAACAAGCCTTTGTTGAATATACATACTCGCGTACCGACGAAGCGGGAGGTAAGTGGTACACTTTCAAACCCGAGCAAAACAATCTTGGTGACACCTACAATCCGTCATGGAAAGTCACCCAAACCTTAGGCGGAGACAACCCCAAAATTCCTAAAATAATTTTTCAAACCCACCTAACCGGTTACAACCCAACGTCCTAAACTGTTCCTTCAACAACAATCCTCAAAACTTTAACAATTGATCAAATCTAAAAGGATTGGTGTCCAACTTCATGGCATCTCAAGACGTTAGATTGTCCAAGTTTGAACCCCAATTCAAACGACAATAAATCGAGATGACCAACAAAATTGACACAGTGTTGAAAGCTATCACAGATTGAATGGCAGGAGCACTCCCTATCGACACGGTTAAGAACCCCAAACTGAACGTAAACCCTACAACTTCAGTTTTGTCTATTCGTTCTTACCCAACTGAAGACCCACGATGCTCAACCCATATCCATGGTTCGATCAACGCCATCACGATACATCCCAAGCAACAAAGCGACTCCCGTGACGATGAGCCAGAAGAAAATATGGAAGAAGAGAAGAGCAACCGGGAAGATATCAATACCAACCCCTCCACGCCACCTGATCCATCAGTTTCATTCATAACTAAAAAAGTCCTGAAACTCAACTCATTCTTCGAATCACTTGGCTTGGCCCCTTAATTATCCGACACAGAATTTGTTTGCACCAAAGGGGATGATGGTGACGTGATGTTTATTGAGATAGTTAAGAAGGATGACGATTCCCGTAAGGAGGAACCCGAAGTAGGAGGATTGGAGGTGGAATATTTTGATAAATTCCTAACTCGAAGCGAGCTTGCATATCACAAATATTTCATGTGTGGCCCCATCCCTTCAATATTCTTGAGAAACCCCATCATTACAGAAGGATGTCCATAAAACCTTAAAATACCATGCAACATTAGACATGTGCATGTGGAGAAGGCCTACATCGATCTTAATTCCCCTCAAAATATCATGACCCGAATGATGTATAATTGGATCATGAGAAGAAAACTCGACCCTAGGGAAAATTCAGATAGAGGAGTTAGCAATTTCACGGGAAGGATTAAGGGGATGCATGTTTTTGTAGGAAATTTCACTTATGTCACGGACTTCATGATTGTTGAAGATATTAGCTCAATCATTGACCCTAGGCTGTCACAAGTAGTACTAGGAAAACCCTTCATTAAAATATCCAACATGACTCATGACCCACCCAAAGGAGTAGTGAGGATCATAAACGGGACCGATGAAATTGACTATAAAATGCCTCATAAGATAGAACAATACAACTCATTATCAGACTTTGAAAAAGAGCACACGAAATCGGTCTACCTTAGGAATGAAGAGGACAAGAAAAGAGGAGTGGAGTACGTGATGAACAAAATATTAGGGTTTTACAAAGAATGTCTAGAGCTTAGACCCGAATATGTGACTAGAATAGATGATGAAGGAGAAGTCACGTAAGGACTTGTGACTTCGAGTCTAGCTACAAGACTTATAAATAAAGGAAAGCGCTTCTTGGGAGGCAACCCAATGTTTTTTTTCTCGCAAATTAGGAGTGTCATGTGTTTTAATTCTTTTCATTTATTCTTTTGTGTTTGAATCATCTTTGTAATTATGCTTTGTTTTGTTTATAACTTCGTCTTATTTACAATTAAAGGTATTTTGCATAAAATAAGTGTAGGGGGATATAACTGGTTTTTAAGAACCAATTCAAACATTTAAAATAAAAAATTTAGATTAATTCGCGTCAGTTTCGAGTCATATGATTGCAATGATTAATTACAGGTTTTTATGCAGTACTTTCTACGGATATAACTAATTAAATTGCGTGCAGGAAATTTCTCATTAAAAACAAAGAAGAAATCTCCACAGTGTCTGGAGATGGCGTTGGGATTAAAACCTGACGGCGTCGCGTCTCCAACAATGTGAAGATTTAAAAATTTTCAAGTATTTTATAAAAATAGAATGTGCAATATTTAAAATTTGTAATTCTTTTATAAACCTGCATAAACATATGATTACATCATTACTCTCATCCTATCTTTACTGCTTTCATAGAGTCAAAACCTTAAATTCTCGTTATATATATCTATCCTGCTGATTTTATGCTTGGAGTAGTTGTCTTTGTCTTTGATTACAGCTTATATTTGATGAGAAGAAGATTGGAAGTTCTTAGGATGTTTCATTGGACGATTCTTGGAGGACGGTTTATCTAGTTATCGCATGTTTCTTCTCCATTATTGAGCAAACCATGGGAGTACTAGTTTCTTTTACTTGTTTTCTTTTCTCTTTATTCGTTTTTACGGGTACTTCTATTGAACATTGGGGACGATGTTCAACTTAAGTGTAGGGGGAATAAGCCTTAGAAACTATTCCTTCATTTGCCATTTGCTTGTTCCTTAAAATGATGGGTAATATATCGAAACATAGCATAAAAATGTAATTTTGACCAAAATTTAACCTTTTTATGACACATACCAATAAAAACCAAGTATTAATAGCGTCTCATAGATAGGAATGTGTATGACTAGCACAAAAACCCTTAAAATTCCACCCTAAAAATGTGAGGTTCGCCTTTAGATCTTTATGAATTCGGGTATCTATTTTTGATACCCAGGATAGTTTATACCTTTAACTTTCTCGAGTTAAGGTTCGAATGCAGTCATATGTGTCTATTTCGCCATTACAGATGTGTACGTATGGTCTTTGTCGCCCTTTCAGGAGCATTGGTATCGGTGTTAAATTATATAAGTGTACCGGTAGTATATTAAATTCTAAAACTTGTTTTTGTGATGCATCCCGAGACCGCATAGTAAGTATTAGGATTTGCTAGATAAGAGGCACTAGGATTAACCCATGTTTTAAACCTGTAATTGTTATGATGGTCACACCAACTATATAACTATCCCTCACCCTTGCCATGCACTCATTTTTAGTGCATGATACCTCTAGTATAACCCTCTGAGCCTATATTTTTTCACGATTCTCATAATTTTCTGGTTAAACCATACTATTAATGAAGAGCATTGTCAACCCTTAAACAAATCGTTACACCTAAATCGCCTTAGCATACCTTATATGTACTCGCTTTTAGTATAATATTGTTTTAACCCAAGTTAATTATTTGAGTACACGGTTGCTAAGTCTTTATCCTAGTAAATACTGTTTTGGGACGATTGGGATTCATGGTAGTATTCATCTTATGATGATCCATCTCAAATCGGGTCATTAGTTAGATTGTAAATAATCGAGTATGTAAAAGTTCAAGTGTAGGGGTGTATCTATAAACCCCCATGATGTATTATATGCTTAAGCAATGGTAGGGAAAAAGTGTACAAAAAAATGTATATAAAAAAAGAGAAAAAATTGTACGGCCTGCCATTTGCTTATGTCTATGTTTATATTAGAGTCAAGAAAAGAAAAAGAAAGAGATTGATGTAGAGTTGTGTACAGTTTGTATATTTTATTCGAGTCTTGGCTTAGCAACCAAACCAACGTGTATTCGTATAAATAATTAGCTAACCCTTCCATTTTAAATTCACCCAAAAGTCACCACCTAAATATATCCCATCCGTTTCCATTTCTGTAAATGTTATCTTATACCTACACCCCACAACCCTTTAAAAAGACCTCTTTGACAGTAATAAATAATACTTGCGCCTAGCGGTGAAGGTTTGATCCTTTAACAAGCCTATGGTAATTTATATGCTATGACATGTAATGAGTGTTAATTTTCTGTTTCCTATAGTTGTTATAAATTATTATACACTCGAGTGAAAGAGAGAATCCCAAACACTTATGTGAGGTGCTAGTGTATACTTTTCGTTCTTTTAATTACAAGGTCTAGAAGGTTGTGTTGTAAATGCTTTTAAAGAGTAGGTAAAATGACCCTAATACTGCTATTGTCTAGGTAGAAAAGACTATTTGCTTAAGGATAAGCAAATCCCAAGTGTAGGGGTATTTGATGAGGTGTTATTTTATACACCATTTTGGGGTCATTTAACCCCCTAAATCATGCAAATATGCCCAAGTTACGTGCTTAATCATTTGTTTTCAGGTTTTTAGCACTTGTATGGCATTTAGAGGAAATACATGTGACTTGGGCTCATTTAGAGACGAAACGGACAAGATTACAGACGTACACCCAATCACTTAAAGATTTATGCATATAGTACGTGGAGACGGCGTCACAGGCATAAAGCGATGTTGTCGTGGTCTATATGGTGACGGCGTCAGGAATTTAGCGACGGCGTCAGGATGTGGCCGACTTAAAGAGGATCTAGAATCATCTACGTGGCGACGGCGTCAGGATTTTAGAGCGACGCCGTCACAGTGATTTTCCTATATATATTAAACTGAAATTAAGGTTTTAAGTATATAACTTTGTATAATTTTTGGGAGACGAAACCCGGTTGTTTCAATAGCTTTTAAGGTCGTTTTTTGGGCCTTAAAACCCTATTGTAACTACATTTAATCCATGTTTTAATCAAGTAAGATTATTTATCATTAATCATTCAATACGTCTATGTGTTCTGTGATTGATTTATATTTTTGCTTTATCTTTAACATGCTAGGCTAAACCATCCTTTGTATTTTCTTATGATTGCATGAAACTTAGGTTGTAGATCCTTTTGATGTTGCTTCTTTTTTATGAATGTGCGTGTTAGGTTTAGAAAACCAGCTTTTGTCTGTATTGCTGTTGATATGTCTAGGGAAACGCGAGTAGTGTAGAAAGGATACCATCTGTAACAGTCTTCATATTACCCTACCCCTAATATGGTTGATCCCTCTTAAGTTATTTCACATGCATTTAATATACTCTTAGGGGCCTTGTAATAGTCTGCATACTATCTTACTTGTGCGTTGCCATAACAGAATATTAAATAGATAGCGGGTTCGTGTAATTCGTTCATGACCTAGGAAATACTTACACAGATCATCACAAGTGCGACAAGGCAACATATCTAGGAGAAGCAATATGAGGAGTAGTGCATAATTAGGTAAATACATTTGTTTATCATAAAGTTATCACCGGTAGCATAGATTATAATTAGTTTAGAACCTAATCCAATATAGGTCGTATAAGTACTAAACACTTTGATTATTTATAGGTCGTATAGCTCATCATACTATCGTTCAGGCTATCATAATTAAGAAGGTCATGTAGTGACGTATGAGGAGCTAGGACACTTTAAATCGTAAATCCAATAACTCGTCGATACGCCACCCTGAAGAGTCCTCATTATGTAACTCCATAGTAATATAGTACTTTGCTTAACTAAAACCACATATTAATCTATATAGCTATATCACCGTCTAATCGTTTTGGTAAAATTGTGTTTAACAAGTTAAAACGTTTATAATTACCGTTGTAGTAAAACTGGCGTAACTTTCGCGTTTTAAGGCCCGATTTTAAACGTTTCTTATCCACGAGCTTTTCGATTAGAACGAGTTATCATAATTTGACATTTTCATAATTTGGACCTACTGGTGAACATACTTTTTACTGTTCACGACAAAGGAATAAGAAAAGCCCAGTTTATAAAGTTATTATTATAGTTTTATTATCAGTAAAACACCGAAAACGTCGTATTTTATTCGTTATAGCTCTGTTTTTAGCGATTCTTTCGAGTACTCTTCGTATTTAAAAGATTTATCGATTTATTGATGTTTTAAAAATTTAAGTTTCTGTGGTGAATAGCAATTTTTATAAAAATAGTTTTATAAAAGTATATATTTAACGTAAACTTGAAATCGTCGTATCTTTTTCGTTATAAATCGGTTTTTCGAGTTCTTTACATGCCCACAATCCTTGACACATGTAGTATCTTATAAAATCATAAAATAGAGGTGTAAATTTTCGAATTCAAACAGCCCCTAAATGGGTTTTTCTCAAAATGTGTTTAAAAGTCATTTTTATAACTTTTTAGCTTAACCACTTTGTTACAAGTCCATTACAACTCTTATTAACACATGTCTTACATACTTAGGGTTCTTAGTCCATGATATATTCAACCACATAACACATGAATAAGTGTACAAAATTATAATCACAAGTAAAAATATGTTTTACATGTTTAAAAGCATCCTAATGGTGATTTCACTACATAGAACTTATATACACATAAAATGATAAATGTAAAGACATAAAGGGTTTTAGGTAACCTTATGGTGATTCCCCAAATAATATAACATATGAAAAAGTGTACAAAACAAAGATCACAAGTAAAAATCCCTTTTATATGATTAAAAGTATTCTAATGGTGATTTTACTATATAGAACATATATACACATAAAAATCATAATTATAAAAAGTTGAGAGCTTTTAGATAACCTTAGTGTGATGTATGATGATGGAAAACACAATCTAAACCCTTGTTTAGATTACAACCCAAGCTTACAACACCAAGAAAACCCTAAATCCAAGTGAAACCTTAACCTTGAACTTTCTTGCTTTAACACTTGTAAAGGCTTAACCAACCCTTCTAAACACCTAAGAACATCTTAGATATGTTTAGGTATGTGTGTAATTGTTAGTAAAGTAAAATTTTTTATGGATTGGGTATTTGTTTTTGGTGAGCCGTGCCTAAAGGTGGACTAAATGGATAGATTTTATGTTTTACACTTAACACATGAGATGTGGTTAGTTCTAGTTGCTAGTTACTTTCCTTATATACTTCTTGTAGCTAGATGTAATAAGGACTAGGTTCATAAAATACATGATGAGGAAAACAAGGAAGTCTTATGGTCTTGGTCTCAAAAAGAATGGAACATCCCATGAAATTAAGGAAACATGTTTTCAAGTTAGATATTTCTTTGGTTTTTCATATCTATAACCGGCCATGAAAGTGTTTTTGTGATATTATAGTGCAAAATTTTATGTATTGGATATATAAGTAAGTATATGTGAAGCGTAGAAAAAGTTTATGGTGCTACGGGAGACCCTACATGTATTAAATTGCGAAACGTAAAATTTTACGCAACCAATAAAAATAAAAATAAAAAGTTGATTATTTACTTTCGTAACAAAAAATATATTTCTTGCAATAGACGTAAACTTTACTTTCGTTTTGGTATCCGTTTAAGTTAATTGAAGATTTGTTATTAATACGCGATTTCACTTTAATAATAAAAAATAAAAGTAAACGCTTACGAGCAAAAAATAATAAGTGAAATATATGAACGCTTTAAATTACCTAAAAATACGAAAAAGATACAGTCTCCTCCGGTTAAAAGCATGTCCTCAAGGCTCAAGTTGGCGGCACTTGAGGAAAGTAAGGAACGGAGAAAAGAAGCCGGATATATCATCCGAATAGGTCTTCATATTCCATGTATACCAGCTCCATGCTGAGAGTTCTAATGAACCTTTGAACTCATGAATCTTCTTTTCTTTATCTTTTTCACATCTTCGTTTCTACGATCCAATAGGTCTTCAACAAAACGTAGATTATCATATACTCGATTTTCAACCAAAGGCACTTGAACATCTTGGTTCCGCCAAACATTTTCCTTGAGATTTCGACACATGAAACATGTTGTAAACAACAACTCAGCTCCTAGAGTAACTTTAGTCCGATAACACAGGCCCAACACACTCTACTATTTTCAAACGGTCCCACATACCGTGGTGCCAACTTTCCTTTCTTACCAAATTGTACCACTCCTTTCCGTGGAGATACCTTTAAGTAGAACACTCGGACTCTATCTTTGAATTCAAGTAGGCTACGCCACTTACAGCATAGCTTTTCTGTCGACTACTGCCATTTTCAATCTTACCTTATATTGAACAATATTTTTTAGTCTTTCATGCATAAATTTCTGGTCCTAAAAACTTGACTTTCTCCAACTTTAGTCCATATCAAGGGGATCTACATTTCCGCCCGTACAAAGCCTCAAATGGTGCGACTTAATGCTCGTGTGGTAACTGTTATTATAAGAAAACTCAAATCAAAGGAAGATATATATCCCATAAATGAAAAACTGCCACCAAAATCCATAACACAAGCTCGAAGCATATCCTCCACGGCTGACTAGGTACCTCACATCTGACCGTCGACAGAGGGTGGTAAGTTGTACTCATGTCTAGTCTCGTACCTAACGCTTTCTAAAAAGCTTGCCATAAGTGTGATGTGAATCGACCATCACGGTCTGAAATGATTGACACCGGCACACCATGTCTCGCGACAATCTCATTGGTATAAATCTTTGCTAATTTCTCCGTCTTGTAGTCTTCACGAATAGGTAAGAAGTAAGCCGACTTGGTCAATCTATCTACAATAACCCAAATCGTATCATGCCTACTGCTACTTTTAGGCAACTTTGTGACAAAGTCCATTGTTATCTTTTCCCATTTCCACTCAGGAATTTCTGGTTGCTGAAGAAATCCTAAGGGTTTCTGATGTTCGGCTTTAATCTTAGAACACGTAAGACATCTGCTAACGTACTCAGCAATGTCTCTCTTCATACCAGGCCACCAATACAAGTCTCTCAGATCATAGTACATCTTATCCGCACTCGGATGTACTGAATATCTAGAAGTATGAGCTTCATCCATGATCAATTTCCTTACACCACCAACTGATGGAATCCAGATACGATCAAAGAAGTAAATTTCACCATCATCTCGTTGCTCAAAGTGTCTTTCTAATCCTCTTAGCCATTCAGTTGAGGCTTTGAGATCCTTGGAAGCTTCGCTCCGCGCTTCCAAAATCTTAGTCTTAAGTCCAGAATGAATAGTAATACTCATAGAGACTACTCATCATGCTTGAGTCTTCTTTTCTAAAGGCATCTGCCACCACATTTGCCTTGCCCGAGTGGTATTTGATCTCACATTCATAGTCACTGAGCAGCTCGATCCACCGCCTTTGGCGTATATTTAAATCTTTCTGGTCATATATGTACTGGAGACTCTTGTGGTCAGTGTAGATAACACTTTTCGTCCCATAAAGGTAATATCTCTAGATTTTAAGAGCGAACACCACCACACCCAATTCCAAGTCATGGGTGGTATAATTTTTCTCATGCTTCTTCAACTGTCCTTACACATACGCATCGACTTTGCCTCCGCTGCATCAGCAACAAGCACCCAAAACCTTGTTTTGAATTTCAATCACAATAACCACAAAGAGTTCATCGGTCTAACGTGGGAGTGCAACACAGGAGCATTGCGATAGTTTCTCCTTCAGAATTTGGAACGCTCATCTTGCTATCGCCTTACACATTAAGCCTTATTTCTTTTGAGGTCCAAACATGGTGAGGGGCTTGCCGATCTTGGAGAAATTCCTTGATAACCTTCATGTAGAAATCCTGCCAATATCCTAAAATGAATGAATTTCTATGGTGACTCAGGGGTCTTCTAGTTCTTGACTGACTCAACCTTGCCTAGGATACCACATGTGATACATCACGGTTGACCACAAGTCCCTAGGACTGTACATCAAGTAACCATAATTTTGCACACTTTTAAAATATGGCGTACAAAACTTCTCTTTCTTGAATAAGTCTAAAATCGTTTTCAAGTGACTTCATGCACTTCTTACTGACTTGAGTAGAATTAAGATGTCAATCAATGAACACAATTATGAATTTGTCCAAAATACTGGCTTTGCAGACACTTCATTTAAGTCCATAAATAATTGCTGGCGCGTGTGTCAGTCCATATGGCAATGACTGTCGAACTCACAAGTGTCCATAATGTGGGTCTAAATGCGTCGTTCACGTATATCTTCTTCACAATACTCTTAATCTGGTGATATCCCGAACAAGATCGATTTTGGGAAATAACACGCCCTTTAAAATGGTCAACAAGTCATCATTCTGGGGAGAGGGTAACAGTTCTTTATAGTCAACGATGTTTAGTTTCCTGTAGTCAAAACACATCTCATTTTAACCCGTCTTTTTCTTCCTTGACAAAGAGCACGGAGTGCTCCCCATGGTGAGTGACTTTGGTCGAATAAAACCCTTCCTTGAAGTTCTTAAGACTGGTTCGATAATACTAACATTTCTGAAGGGCTAACCGGTATGGATATCGAACAACTGGCGAAGCGCCTGGAAATTCTATCAAATGCAAAAATTCTGATCACTCGAATAGTGAAAATTTACTGTCTTCATAACAGTTATATAGTTATTTTTATAGATTGTAGTTATTGTTAAATCTCAGTAAAATGTCGTAACTTATTCAGTTTTAACTTAAAAACTCCGATTTAGCGATTCTTTTCCGAGCATCTATCGTATTTAAAAGTTATATCGATTTATGATGTTTTAAAAGTATAAGTTTCTGTGGAGAAGTAGTAACCTTATAAAAAATTTAGTATTTTAAAAAAAGTAGATATTCTAACGTAAACTTGAAATCCGTCGTATCAGTTTTTCGTTATAAAATTGCGGGTTTTTTTTTCGAGTTCTTTCACATGCCCAACGATCCTTGGGACAATGTAGTAATCTTAATAAAATCATAAATTAAGCTGTAAATTTTAGAATTCAAAACAGCCCCTCATGGTTATTTCTCAAAATGTGGTTTAAAAGGTCGTTTTTAATAACTTTTAGGTAACCACATTGTTACAAGTCCATTACAACCCTTTATTAACATTAGTCTACATACTTAAGGGTTCCTATCCATCGATAAATTCAACCACATAACACATGAAGTATTGTACAAAAATTATAATCACAACAAAAATAATGTTTACAAAGTTTAAAAGCTCCAATGGTTATTACTACATAGAACTTATATACAATAAAATATACATGTAAAACATCTAGGGTATAGTGTAACCTTAAAATGATGTGTAGGGTGATGAACAACAAAAATCTACACACTTTGTTATAGAAATAAAACCACTTTAGCTTTGCAACTCTTGAAAACCCTAATTTCAATAGCCAAAACCCTAAACTTGTTTCTGGCTTAGCATACATGTAAAGACTTACCAAGGCCTTCAAATCTTCCTTAGAACATCTTATCTTATGTTGTAGGAATGTATTAAATGTGTTAAATAAAATTTGGTATGGATTTGGTGATGGTCATTATGTATGGTTGCCGCGGAGCTAGAGGAAAGAGGGGAAAGAGAGAAAAATTTTGGTGTGTTATTACCCACCTTGAAAAGTAAGAAATGTGGTGTGTATTTCTCAAGCAAAAGGCCTTATATACCAAATGACTATTAAAGAATACATGTATAAGTCATGAGACAAGATGAGTAAAACATGAAGTTCTTTGGTCAAAAGGATGGGAGGTATGGCTAGGTTTAATGGCAAGTGATTACAAATACCCAAGTTGAAGATTTTTGTGATTATTTTCTTGTTGTGTAAACACCAAATTCCCGTTATAAATGCATGTATATATGTAAGAATATTTTGGATATTTAATTAGTTATTGGGTATAAAAATGGGTATTTGTTGAAGCGTAGAAAAGTTTTGGTGCTCTGGGTATAGCCTAAATGTATTTAGTTCGAACGTAAAACATTACGCAACCAATAAAAAAAAATAAAAAAAACTTGAATTATTACTTTTCGTAAAATCACTATACTTGCGTTTTTTGCGGAAAACTTAATTGTATATTGGTGTCCGTTACGTTAATTTTGATTTTTAGTTAAACGCATTTTACAAATAAAAAGAGAATTAAAAGTAAACGCGTACGAAAAAAAAATAATTAGTAAAATAGATGACGTCGTAAATGACCTGAAAATACGGAATATTACAGAGACATTAGCTAGTATCATAGCAGCGCCTACAGTAATATCATTTTTATAACCACCCTCACCAATGACTTTGCGATGTATTGTTCTATGTATTATACCTGAGAGATCTTTCAGAGTCACATTTAGGTCGCCAAACATATTAGGAGAACAAGACTTCACTATATGCATACAACTATGTTCAAGTATTTCCCCTTTTTCATAAAGTTGTCTAGACGTCTCTTCCCAAACATCCAGTTACAGTGCCACAAAATGCATTCGCATAGTTAGTGGCTCTAACCCACACTGGACTCTTAAAGTCATCATCCTCACCAACATCCTCAATAACTTTGTCCATATATTGTTGTGTGGACATTAAAGCCCCATCCGGATCTAGAATAAAAACCTTTTCTTTAAGCAGCCATGCTTGCTGAACAAGACCTACAGGACCGGGTATTATCCTAACTGGATTTAGGGTTGAGGGAGATGGTTCAACACGTGTGCTACTAGAGAGCTGAACAATACCCGCAGGACCGGGTATTATCGTAACTGGATTTGGGGTGTAAGGAGATGGTTCAACATGTGTGCTACTAGAGGAACGCACAACGGGTGTTAAATGGAGATCGGAATCATCTATATCTAGACTGAATTCCCATGGTTCATTTTTGTTATTGAAATTGGAAGCCATTTGAGAGAGTTGGATAAGAAGTTGTGTGATATAATGAGGAGATGGTGAGGGTATTTATAACGAAAAACTAGCCGTTGGAATTCAAAATTTGAAAATATAATAACGGAATTTAAAATAACAATACTTTATTTAAAACATTAAATTAAAACAACATTTAAAACATTACATTGAAATAGTTCCTAGTTTATTAATCTGATGACTCGTATTCTGAATCATATCTCACCACCCCAAATTCCATAAAGAATTCATCATCATCAGCTTGTTTTTGCCTAATATTCTCCTCTCATGCTTTTTCATCCATTGCTTTTCCTTTTAGTGTTTCTCTTAAGGCTTCTTCATCTAGATGTAGTCGATGTAGCTCTTTCTCAGTAAGATATAAATCAGCCTGTGATGGCGAACAACCTACACTTTCTTGTGAGCGGTAGTAGTATTTTTTCCAGTAGCCAAGCTAACTTAGCATCCATTTGTTTTTCTAGTTTGCCGCCTTTCCATACATAGAAAGATTCAGCTCGTAATCTTTATCAGAACCTTCTTTTAATAAATTGTCGATCAAAGCACGGCTCTCTTGTGAAATGTCATTACATTTCTCGTAAGCATTTCTAAGATCGTCTTTAGCTGTGCATGAATTTTCAAATTGCAAGGCTAAATCCAGAATCTCGTTCTGACGACCCTTATCTTCGTCAATTAGTTTTTGAACCAAAGCTTCAACTTCAGAGTCGGTATGTAGAAGCGAACAAGCCATTTAAAAAAGTGAATGAAAGTGTATATAATTATGTATAAAATGGTAAAATAAGTGAGTATTTATAGTATTAAAAGGTTTAAAATATAAAAGATAAAAAGTTTTTTTTATTTTAAAAGTTGGAAACCATTTGTATAGGTCGAGAATTGTCGTGTGCACGACAAATTTTTCATTCGGTCTCCGGTGTGTCAGTCGCTACCGACTACCCACTACGGGGACGACCGATGGCGGCCGAGTCCGGCCTGTAGCGGGCACCCTAATAAAACACGGTTTAAAAGGGTATCTAAAGCACATACAATTTCATAACACTAAGCCACAAAACAATTTGCATTCATATTTTATGATAGATGTAATACTTAATTATAATGCAACATTAGGTACAAAATGTTCATAGCGTCATAACTCGATATTTTGGAGTGTTTGGAGTTGATTATTAAGACCAATTTGCTTCTTTAAAATATTAGAAGGTCAGTAAAAACCCTGTTTATTTATATTAAACTTAAAAGTATAAGCACATCTCAAGTAGCATCAAAACTGATTAGATATTGCTTTTTAAACAGCTTATTTTACTTAAAAATATAAATTTATTTGAACTCTTTTAAGAAAACCAGTTTGAAAATATACAAATGTCAGACTAGCTTAATAACTATAATGTCATTTAACAAATTGCTTCAACTAAATCAGTTAAAAACTACATTAACCCATATGCTCCGTAATAAGCAATTCCAAAACACCCCCTTTATCAGTAGTACAACCTCTTAAAGCACAATTCGCAAACCTCAAAATGTCCACACACAAAAAAACCCCACCATCAAAAACTAGCAAAAGTCAACAATTAATGAACATAATACAACATCAAAAGCACAAAAAACAACTCAACCAGGTAAAAATATCCAAACTTGACATATAATAAACATATAAAAAACATAAGGCTATGTTTGTTTAAGCTTATATGTCACTTATTAGCTTACATAAGTTCTGCCTGTATCTGATAAGCATATAATTTTGCCTTATTTCCAGCTTATCTTCTAGGGGTGAGCACGGTCCGAAGACCGAACCGGACCGAAGACCGAAATAGTCCAAAACGCCGGACCGAGGACCGGACCGAAATGATCCGGTCCGGTCTGGGTTGGTCCGGTTCGGTTCGGTCCGGTCCTACAAGGCCTAATTGTCGGGTTTTTTGTAAGACCGGGCCAAAACGACCGGACCGAAGACCGAATGTAATGAAAAACATGGACCGATGACCGAACCGAAATACGTTCGGTCCGGTTGACGGTCCGTTTTGCTCACCCCTAATCTTCTACCGTACTAATTTATAAACCTTTTCAAAAATTTTAATAAATTAATAAGCCACAAAATAAGCTGAAATCACATAAGCTTAAAAAGATACAACAAAAAAAAACCATTAAAAAGAAAAAAGAACTTACTTGATATTAACACCACCATTAAAATTAGAGTAAATTGCATTTTTGATCCCTGTGGTATGGCCAAATTGCATGTTTGGGACCCTAACTTTCAAAATTGCAGTAATAGTCTCTATTTTCAAGTTTGGGTTGCAGGTTTGGTCTTTTGGGGTTGCATTTTTGGTCCTTGTGGTTTGGCCAAATTGCAGGTTTGGTCCCGGCCCGGGGACCAAATTTACAACGAAAACTTGAAAATAGGAACCATCACTGCAATTTCAAAAGTTAAGGTCCCAAACTTGCAATTTGGTCATACCACAGGGACCAAAAATGCACTTAACTCTTAAAATTATATCTAGTAACATTGCTTTGAACAATTTCTTAGCTCTAACATAGTTACTCATAGTTTCTAACAGATCATTAAGAATAGCTATCATAACTTCAATACAGAACCACCAAGTGCACCCATAAGTTGAGGGGTCAGGTGTAAATTTGAGGACTACGACTTCTCACAAGATGAGTTCAAAAAATTCAAAAACTGTTAGTAAAAACGATGTTGGATAATGGTATTAATAAAGTGATATTATTTGATGAGGAAAGTATTATTATCATATACTTTCGACAAAGTGAAATTATTTGATGTATAATAACACTTTCGGCATCAAATAATTTCACTGTTGATAACTTAATACCATTATCTAACACTATTTTTACAACCTTTTTGGATTCATCTTGTGTGAGAAGCCATGGTCCCCCAATTCACACCCATCCCCTCAACTTTCACCAATGTCCCAAACAGGCCCAAGAACATAACAACACTTTTAACCCCTTACATTTTTTTAAATAAAGGTGATTTTTAGGTGTTTTCGAAGGTGGGTTGTGTGTGTTTTTAATAGGGGTGAGCAACGGTTCAAAACCGGACCGGACCGGCTAAGACCGGACCGGACCGAGACCGAAATGGTCCAAAACGCCGGACCGAGGACCGGACTGGTACGGTCCGGTCCGGTCCTATAAGACATAATCTCGGGTTTTTTGGTAAGACCGGACCGGACCGACTGGACCGAAGACCGAATTGATCCAAAACACCAGATCGCGGACCAGACCAAAATACGTTCGGTCCGGTCGAACGGTCCATATGCTCGGCCCTAGTTTTTAAGGTGTTTTTAATATGTGTGGAAAAGAAGAACATTAAAAGGAAAAATCTCTGACTGACAAAGGACGCGTATTATAAACTTCAATAAGTTTCTGTAATATTAATCAATGAACCTTCATTTGTTACACGTCTTTGTCTATATGGGCTTTTTTACTTGTTTTCACAAAACTTATTTACCAATGTATAAAAAATATTGACTATTTTCCAATTTTAATAATACTTCTTTCCGCAGCATATAATTTCACTTTATTAATGGTTAAAAACTATAAAATAGTCAATTACTTTCAAATTTATCCTGAATTGTAACACTTACTTTTTTTATTAAATCACTTAAACGATGTAATTTTTTATTTTGTGACAATGTTACCAAAATGATCGGTTAGATTTTCAAGTCATTAATATTTTTTTTAATTAATTAATAAATATCTATACATATATATCTATTTCGTCTGTTTTCGTACGTTTTCCCGTTTTATACGTTCTCGGTTGTTTTTGTTTTTTATGTTTTTGCACGTTTTCGTACGTTTTGATACGTTTTCATCCGTTTTTTATGTTTTTCTCCGCCTTCGTACGTTTTTCTTCGTTTTCATATTTTTTAACGTTAACATACGTCATTATATAAAAATATATAAAAACGTACAATAACGTCCAAAAATGTACAAAAGCGTAATTAAAGACAAAAACGGATGACAACGTACGAAAACGTTCGAAAAAAGATATAAACGGACGAAAATGGACGAAACCGTAAATAGCGTTTAAAAACATAAAAGCCATACAAAAACGGAGAAAACATACAAAAACGTACAAAGGCGGAGAAAAACGTATAAAAATGGATAAAAGCGTAAAAAACGTAAAAAAAACATACGAAACGTACAAAAACTTACAAAATATACAAAAACGGAGAAAATTACGGAAACAAAGAAAAACGTACGAAAATGTATAAGAACGTACAAAAACGTACGAAATGTACGAAAACGAATGAAAACAGATATAAACGGATGAAAACATATAAAACGTATAGAAACATGGGAAACGTATAATAACGTCAAAAACCTTATAAAAACGTATAAAATCGAATAAAACGGATGAAAACAGAAGAATGTAAAAATAAATATTAATAACTTAAGCAACAAAATATCCATTTAAGCACCAAAATATCACCTAAGCACCAAAATGTCCGCTTAGAGAAAATTGACCGACTTAACAAGTAACACGTTACCATATGAACATAATGTGAAAGTGCGTTGTTTAAGTCATGTATTAAAAAAACAAGTGTTTCAAATCGAGACAAATTTAAAAATACGTGACTATTGTCTATCGTTTACGCTTTATTAATATCATTATCTTTCATCATCTGAACAACAGTTTTTTGAATCATCTTATGTGAAGCCATAGTCCTCCACTTCACACCCAACCCCTCAACTTTCACCAATATTCCAAACACGCCCATGAAAATTACCATAACAAGTAAAAGTGAATTTATTTGACATAACCGCGTGTGATATTAATGCATAAACCATCATTAAGTTTCTTGTTACACGTCATTGTCATTCATATTCGTCGTGGTTTACAAGTATATTTATTATCTCATATTAACTATTGCAAGGTCTTTAATAAAAAAAACTATTGCAAGGGGAAACAAGTGCTCTATGACTTAATTGTTCCATTGAATTATGCTAACTCATACAACTACTATTTGATGAGCTAAAAATTTTCAATTTGCTTGTAGATTTCTAGCAATGAGAGTTCTTTTTTTTAAAGGGTTACCCCGGTAAAGTATATTAAAACCGAAAAAAATTAAGTACAAATGAAATGTGACTGAAGTACCACATTAACCTCAAGCTAAATAGCTTGATTATCACCTAAAACTAGTGTTTATGACATGGCATAAGCACTTACAACTCTAGAAACAAAATAATGCACCTAGAACAAATAACTCAACTAAAACAAGCTAACCAGCAGCAACCGTGTTGAACTTTCACCGGGTTTAGAAGTAGGAAACAAGTTAGCCGATTAATCATACACATTTTCAACATGTTCTTCGTCCTCTTCTTCATCATACTCCAGCTGAATACGAATTAGAAGTGGTTATATTACCTTTCTTGGAAGAATTGCTCGTAGACTTCACCATAGATGACGATTTAGATGTATTACCCACATTGGTAGCTCCCTTCTTTGGTTCACTAGTTGCCGCCTTTGGCTCATATCTAAGATTTTGTTTGAGCGAGGGGCCAACTAACTGACTACCATTAGTAGACTTGGATTGACCTTTCTTCTTCTTCTTATTATTATTATTATTACTCACCTTTTGAAAACCATCATTAATCTTCTCAATAGTAGGAGTAACAGCATTAGAAGTAGAAACAATAGGAGGACTCACCACCTTTTTGGGACACTGGTCATGGACATGACCAAAGATATTACATACATCACACCTAAGAGGTCTCCATTCATACTCAACACGGATGGTCTCTTTGATGAAATCATCCCCAGTAAGTGAAGGAATACCAATAGTAACAACATCCACGAGATCAGCTTCAGAGTTAACCTCAATTAAACATCGAGCAAAGCTACTCCGACCCCATGAATCATTACACATGGAACTAGTGTATGAATCAAACATAACAGGTTTTCCAATAAAAGAAGCAATCAAACTAATACCATCCTCTTCTAAAACTTGAATAGGAACATCATGCAATTTAACCCATACCGGAATACAAGTCAATTCTTCTTTAAGCAATCTAGTATCCATCGACCATTTTTTTAGAATGATCAGAGCCTTTCGAATCAACCAAGGACCCCCTTCCAAAACAGCTTCTAAACCGGCTTGAGAATTAAATTTAAAGAAAAAGAAGCCCTTTGCATTCATCATAATCCTTGTCAGCCCATGTTTCGCCCAATTGTTTCTAGCATAATATTCCACAACCGGAAACGCCATTCTCTTGCCAATAAAGTAACCATATAAGGTGTGTTCAAAACGAGTACTAACCTTTTCAACCACTTTACGAGGAATAAAAATGTTAACACCCTCAAATACGGGATCAGCTACTAAAGAACGGAAGTTAGAGGTAACTTTCGGCTAAACCTTATGATTTGCACCAGCAACACCTGCATACGATGTTGACTTTGTATTGATGTTCACATGATGGACAATGGGATCATCATGGTTAGGTTCAACAACCTGTTTAGTAACATTTGTCCTGGAATTATCATCACCAACCGGAAATTTCTTCGCAATAGTCTCAATCGCATCCACAACAACATCAATTTCATCAGATAACATTTAAGAAAAAATGTCCACATACTTCCCTTCGACAACACTTTTAGAAAAAGTGTCAATATCATACTGCGAATTAAACTTTACTCCAAGTAGCGCCTGAACATTAGTCACACTAATGAGCAACGCATCAAGATTAAACCTGGTAGAAGACTCCTCTCTCATATTACCTTCTTTACCTTCCATGCTCGATTGCAACAGAATAACAAACAAGAACTTTAAAAACTAACATGAACAAATAACTCTTCGCCTAGTTATAAAACGGGAAACCCTAGCAGTCACTAGGGTTCGAATTAAATACCAAATACATGCTAACCGGCCTCCATTCTTCAAGCAATGATAGATAAAGAAACGATTGAATAATAAACCCTAAGATTCGAAACCCTAAACAGCAAACAAAAGAAAAACAAAAACCCTAATGACGATATAATCAAACCCTAAAAGAAGCAGCAACCACTTAAGAAACTTGTTAGATCTTCAATAATCAAGAGATTAACAGAAACAACAAGAGTATTAAATGGTATTCGGATCAATGAGGATCAGATTAAGTAATCGAGATGGGGAGGGTTTTGTTTTTTTGTCGCCATTAGAGAGAGAGGGTTTTTTACAACGAGAGTTCCTTCAAATATATTTGAAGCAACGAGGGTTTCCTTCAAATATTGATTCACTTATATTTGAAGCAACGAGAGTTCAAATATATGTGAATCAATATTTGAAGTGGTTTCATGTAAACCGGCCCAAATGTTACTATAAACTGGCCCATAAAGCAATTGGGCATAGACGACAAACTCACTGCACGACATGCAATTCTCATTTACACCAAGTATTTTTTTTTTGAATTTTTTTATTTTAACGACTATTTTAACCATCTCACAATATTTACATCACAAATTTATCTCACACGTCAACAGTCACTCGATTTAACCTAAGGCCTAGTTTAGTGGTCGGAAACCTGGAGCATAAAGCTAACATTGAGATATACATACTAAAAAGCAAAAATATATATAGTTGTTACCTTATAAATCTCGCTACATTTCAATTGATCAATCAGTTGTACACGTTTTCTAGAGGTTGTCACACACACTTAAATATTGTGAATATTATGTTCTAGTCATTAAAAGTTGTACATGTCGAGAAAACAAACTTACAGAATCTTATAACTTAAAGTTAAGGACACAGAAATAACTATCATACAATATCCTCAATATAGTACTCCACATTTCTACCTTTTTCTTGTTTGTATTTATAAATTGTGAACCTTTTGACCAAGAAATTTAAAATAGGTTCGTCTTTCTGCAGATCAATCTTATTTATTTATTTGTCCTTACAATAGGTACATGATTCGAAATGCCTTAACTAGTTATAATATTCAAAACATGGGAACCAAAAGAATTCTAAATGTTATTTTATATGTGCATGCACTAAACCAAAAAGTGAATAAAGATTCACGTGGTCAGCAAGAAATGAATTCAAATTGTTGATGCTCGAACCTTCATGATGCTATAATCGATATAGTTAGATTATTATTCATTATTATATTTTGAGCTGTTACGTAACCATATGGCAGAAAACAATTCAAAAATAGATTTACTCATGAATGAATTTGCTATTTTTATACATAAACTACTCAAACACGGTAGCATATTAACATGTTTAGAAGTGCACCACAATTCGGTTTGCTATGATTATGATTAGAAGTTTAGAACTAGTACGAATCTTCCCTAGCTAACCAAGATTTGTGTGGGTATCTATACTTATGTATAGATTTTGTTTGACAAAACTAGCAGTAGTGGTAATAATTTTATCACTTCTTTGAGTAGCAACTGTAAAACTAGTGATAATATCTAAAAGATATCAGGTATTAAATGTCACTACCAAATACATAACTAGTTGAGCATAGACGTTTGATTGCAATATTCCTTATTTTTACGTAAGTACGTGCATTATTTGTACAAATTTCTGTCACTTAAAATTCTAAAAAATTTCAATATGGAGTGAAAGATAAAGTTACCTAAACCAAAAATGGGATATTGGTTAATAACAGTATATGTTCAACGTTACAAAAAATATTAATGTTACTTGTCTTACAAACAATAAGGTTTTGACCAGTCATTAACCCTGTGTCATCTGTGACGTCAAAGAATCTCCAGAGTGTTATATTCCTTTCTTTCGTCAAAAAAAAAAAATTTGAAAAATTGATGGTTCAAGAATAATAAATTTCATCATAGAAGGTTCGATAAGCATGTCTATCCAAATTATTAAACAGTTGTGATTTCTTGAACGATAAGCCTGTTATTCGTTATTTAAAATGTTCGACTTAAGGACTTTTATATAAATATGTATTTGGTCGTTATATTACAGATGAACAAAGAGTAGATAAGCAAGTTAGCTAGTAGAAATGTCACGTTTTTATACATGCATGCTTATTCAGAATATATACATGCATGCTTGATGCAACTACGCACGATTATGATCGACTTTACCAATGATTATATTGATCGTTGAAGATCAAAGGAGGATCCAGAAGACTAAGTGATCAGGTGCAAAAAAAAAACAAATTAAAATTATATAAAAAAAATGAACTAAAATGTACAATTTCATTAAAATTAATAAAAAAATTAAGAGACTAATGGATTTAAAAAAAATTCATAATTTGACGAAAATTTACACTACGCGACGAATATCTATCGAGTTCTCGTGAACCTTTAAGAACCCCTAGGTCCCCTGTTGAAGATCATATTGGTTCCATAGAAGAGTTATGGAGCAAATGTTATATAAAAGAATGTAACTATCGATTTTTAATATAATCATTTTGCTAGTTTTAAAATAATCTTCTGCCGTTCATAAAACTATCGACTTTTAGAACTTGTGATAACACGACTTGTTTTCTGTTGGCAATAGATGGCAAGCTTAAGTTGACAAATATAATTCAAGGTTTTTGAGTTCAAACAATTGGAGTTTTGGATTCGCTCCATGTCTTTCATGAGGCGTCTGTCCATTTTTGTGGAAAGTGTTTGGCGAATTTGGTACACGTGGTTTGTATCGATCACGCTGTCGAGGCGTTGATGTCGTATATATCTAATTGAGAAACTTGAGTTGACGCGATTAATACAAGTGTGTTCGTTTTCTTTCTAACAAATTAAAACGACTATCATGACATTTCCAAATTACAAATATACACATTCACGGTGCAAAACGAAGTCGTTTTGACTTCGGGCCCACTGCTACAGTAACGGGCTCCCATTTTTGGGCCAGCCCGATTTTAGTTTTTTTTTTTTTTTTTTAAATTATTTTGTTTTTGTTTTTTTTTTAAATTTGTATGCACAAAGTAGGAGGGAAAAAAAATATTACAAAAGTTCCGATTTATTCAGATAAAAAAAATATCCGCGGAAACATCTTCGATACCTAATAACTTTAAAATAATCGATATGGTCACAAACGTACAACCCATTATATTAAAAAAAACCCATATAGCAAAAAAAAACAACACTTTAAACATGAGGCCCAACACATAAGCCATATAAAAAAAATTATTACTAAAAATATACATATTTGTCGACAAACTAGCCTAAAATTCGCATAAAATGTGGCCCAAAATTTGGCCCAAAGTAAAAAAAAAAAAAAACTAGCCCAAAATTATTCTGAAATCTGGCCCAAAGTAAAAAAAATACAAAACGGTCCCTCAACTTTTAACTATTTACGATTTTCTTACACAAAAAATCCCGTAAAAAAATTAACAAAAAAAACACGTCAAATTTTTATTGTTCACAACTTTTTTACATTCATCGGCTCAAAAAAAAGATATCGAACCGTCCCAAAAAAAGAAAATATTCGGGAAAAAATTAACCCGTCCCAACGCAAAACTTTTTTCCCCGAATCATACAAAAAAAGAAAATATTAAAAATTAGCCCTGCCATAACGTATCGGCAAAAAAAAACCCCCCGAAACGTAAAAAAAATTATTCGGGAAAAAATTAGCTCCGCCGCAACGCGCGGGTTCTTTTGCTTGTTATAATTTATTTTCATAGGTCTAGGATATTAATTCTTCACTAAAATAAAATAGCATAAAAATAAATAAGATTCAATATTCAACTAGAAATGCAAGATTAAAATAAGACTGCGACCACCATCCATAAAATAAAAGCAGATAATTTTGACAATTAAGAAGGGGAATTAAATTTTGTGTATTCAACATAATTTGAATATATTTGAATAAAAATATACTTGAATATACACAATTTCTAGAAAGCAAACATTAGGTCAATAATGCCACCTCATCACTTAGCAAATACTACTAGAGTTTGGCACCACCTGGTTATGTTAATCCACATAACATAAATACTATAGTTTACTTTTATTTAGTTTAGCTATTTAATCCTAATTTTTGCATTACAAAATACAATATTAGTAATTTTATTGAGGAAAGGTTATCATTTTTGAATATGTTTTCTGTATCTTTTAGAAAAATTGCTTTGAAAAAAGATTTGGTTTGCCAACTTGTAGTTAATTTCATTCCTTAAGCTACCAAGATCTCTTAATTGTGTTCGAATATGTCAATCTTATTTAAGCATTAAAGAAACATCTATAGATTAATGTTATAAAATATTTTGACTTATCTAATTTGGAAGCCTCTAGGACTTCAACCAAACCCCCTTTAAAAGTCCATTTTCTTTCACAAAATTTCATTCAAACTTTAAAGTCTATTTCAATTCTCTTTGTACCTCTTGCCATCATTCTCACACATACAACCTTAAAACACAAACAAACCAACACATGGGCACTTTGATGGGACATGTTGCACCAGGATTTGGTTTTCTTGTCATTGGTTTATGGCACCTTATTAACCATATCAAACTGCATGTCCAAAACCCCAAAACATACCGTTCTTTGCCATGGTTTCCCTCCACCAAAATAAGATATTTAGAACTTTTCTTGATCATGATAGGTTGCACTATGTCCGTAGCCATGGAGCTATTTATCGGACCAGAACGACACCAGCCCTTTGACACGGATGGTACCATTCCGTCCAATCATCTCCATAACTTCGAGCACTCGTTCATTTCCATGATGTTTTTTGTATATGCTGCTTTTGCAATCATACTAGACAAGTTTGTACCAAAAGTGCAATATGAGTTGACACAATTGCTAGGAGGCATTGCATTTGCGCAACAACTCCTTCTCTTTCACCTTCATTCAGCTGATCACATGGGCGTCGAAGGACAATATCATATGCTTCTACAAATACTCATTCTTATCGCTCTCATAACTACGCTTATGGGCATAAGCTATCAGAAAAGCTTTGTAGTTAGCTTCATAAGGTCCATTAGCATATTTTATATAGGTCTTTGGCTCATGGTCATGGGCTTCATGCTTTGGACAAAAAGCTTAATTCCTAAAGGCTGTTTCTTAAACTTAGAAGAAGGTCATCATGTAGTCCGATGCCATGGAGATGAAGCCTTGGAACGCGCCAAATCGTTAGTGAATATTCAGTTCAGTTGGTATTCAATATGGGTTGTAATTTTTGCCATGACACTTTATGTAGCTATGCATAAAATCTATGAACGAAGAAACGAGTACCAGTCACTTACAAGACATGATCAAGATGATCAAGAACTTGTAGACCAAGATATCGAGGCTCAAAAGAGCTCAACACACAAATTCGACCAATCGAAGAGTTTTCTTCAAATGGAGAAATCTTTCGCTCCAATCGACATGGAAAGGTAGACGGGTAAAAAGGAACTTCAAGTTTAAGGATAAATTGATGTGATTATATGGTTTGAATTGATTGATGGCTTTATTTAGCTTTAGGTTTGGTTCATTTTCTCTTATTTCAACACGTAGAAGTTCAGGATAGTAACGTTCATATGAACTATCAATTTGTAAAGGGTACTATATGTTGTAATATTATAGCTTGAATTTAATATATTTTCAAGTTTAAAGGTTTTCTTAATGACGTACTTAGTCGTGGTTAACATGACATTCGAGTTAAACACTTTCTGCTTAATTTTGCTAGAATCCGTCTTGAATTAACATATTTAAAGTTGTCTTGTTAACACATGGTTTATATAATAAGTATATATGTCACTATCTAATTATTTAATCTTTTCATATATAAAGTTGATTTTGATAGTTTTGACTCAAATAATTTTAATACTTGTAGATGTAGCTACACTCATTAATTTTCCCATGCAAAGGTCTATTTCTAACTATAACCTTCAATTCAATTCATTTGTTAGACCTTCGAACACCCAATGTTATATTATATGCGCATGCATTAAACTTAAAAGTGAGAAAGATTCACGTGGTCAGCAAGAAATGAATTCAAAGAAACATATGTGATGACTAGAGATTCTAATTGTTGATGCTCGAACATTCATGATACTCGTGATTAAAAACATGAATTTGCAGCCTCTAATAAATTTAACTATAATCGATTTAATTAGATTATTATAGATTATTTTATTTTGTGGGCTGTTACGTAACCAAATAGCCTTTCAAGAAAACAATTTAAAAATAGATTTACTTAACTTTAAATCGATTGCTATATTTATACATAACCTTTCCCGCTCAATTTTCCCCGATGATATGTCGTCGGGGAATACTTTGACCACGGTTGACCGTGTTTAACCAAAGTCATTAGCAAATGACTTTGAGGGGGTGACGTGTCAAACAGTTTTCCCGGCGACATGTCGCCGGGGATACTTGTTGACTTTTGTTGACTGAAGTGATTAATTAATGAGTTTGACGGGTGACGTGTCTTAAACAATCCCTGGCGACATGTCGCCGGGGAAAATATGTTGACTTGGTTGACTAAAGCTACTAGTTTAATGATATATGATTATTATTTGTAATTATATATTGTATAAATAATAATTATATAAAAAAAAGCTCTTCGTTTTCTCGGTTCGGTCCGTTTTCTTGGTTCGGTCTGGTATTAGGTTCATTAATTAAATTTTCTAGTTAAACATGATATATTGTATACTTTTTCAGGATGCAGAATCATCAAGTAGCACAAAAATAAACATTCATTGAGTTAAATATAATACATACCACAGGCGAGGCCTTAAACCAATAATCATACGCGACTTAAATATTATACATACCATAAACGTTCAAACATTGAAGCATACGAATTACATTAAAACATACGAATTACATTAGAAATCGATAAAAATTTAAACATTGAAGCATACGAATTACATTCCAAATGACAAAATACTCCAAAACAAGTTTTTCCATGTCATTGTAAACTTCGTGAAGTAGTGCAGTTGAATTAAGTGTGTGTTGTTCCGGATACATATACATTTCCATTGTTGCCTCGAGTACCTTTATCTTTCCAAGCTAGAGCTTGCAGTTTGAGCACTCTGCATTTCTTGTAGGTCCCGGAGAATAGCTTGGAGGTGTTGAAGGTCTTGAAGAATAAATTGGAGGTGTTGTGTTGGAGGTCCTGGAGAATAACTTGGAGTCGTTGATGCTCCAAGAGAACAGACTAGTAGACGAACTCGTTTCTCTTTTCATAAAAAAATTCACATCTAAAATAATCTTTCCGATGCTGTTAAAGAGTAAAGAAATCAATTTTTAACAACTAACTAGATTATTTGTATATTACACAAATAAAAAACATGTGATTGTTCACCTTTGATCGTGGACATGCATAGTATAGTTTACCACTGGTTTTAGGTTTATACGATTCTCGCAGAACTACATCTACGGCTTTATAACGACACGCAAAAGCTTCATATGACACCATCTTCATAATAATAGTGTGATGTTGGTGGTTTGATGGTAAGAGTGTGTGTGTGGTCTTTTGGTAAAAAAAGTGCTTGGCGGGAGTTTTTGACAGAAGTTTTTTGCGGGAGTTTTTGACGGGAGTTTTGGTGGGAGCTCTTGGCTCATCCGTTAAACATGTAATGCACAACGATACCATCTCGACTCATCCGGTAAACATCTAATGTACAACCATACCATCCCGACTCATCCGTTGAACATTTAATATACAACCATACCATCTCGACTCATTCGTTGAACATCTAATGTACAATCATACCGTTTTGGATATACGTTTGGTTTTGCGGATATGTTATTTAAATGTGCATTTAAATATGTTATGCGTTGGGTATTTGTTTTATTGAATGTTCTAGGATTTTAATGATTAATTTTGAAAAATCCTCATAAACCATATCGACTCATCCGATTTTGAAACATTTCTATTGTACAACGATAACGTATCGACTCATATGGAAACATCTAATGTATATAACGATAACAATATAGACTCATCCGTTAACATCTAATGTACAATGATAACTTATCGAATCATACGTCCTTGAACATCTAATGTGACAACGATAATCATATCGACTCATACGTTGAACATCTAATGTTTAAACGATAATATTATCGACTCATCCGTTGGACATCTAATGTACAATGATAACAGATCGACTCATCCGTTGAACATCTAATGTACAACGATAACATATCGACTCATCCGTTGAACATTTAATGTATAATTATAACATATCGACCCATCCGTTGAACATCTAATGTACAACGATAACATATCGACTCATCCGTTTATTGAACATCTAATGTACAACGATAAAAAATATCGACTCATTCCGATGAACATCTAATGTTTAACAGTATAAACATATCGAATATTCTTCGTTAAGATCAAATGTACATAATGATAACAATATCGACCTCATCCGTTTGAACATCTAATGTTATACGGATAACATATTGACTCATCCGTTTTATTTGAACATCTAATGTATAACGTTAACACATCAACTCATCCCGTTAATCATCTAATGTACAATGAAAACACATCGACTCATACGTTAAACATCTAATGTATAATCGATAACACATCAACTCATCCTTTTGAACATCTAATGTATAAACGATATAACACATCGACTCATCCGTTGAAATCTAATGTACAACGATAATCTCGACTATCCTGTTGAAACATATAATGTACAACGATAAATCTCGACTCTTCGGTTGAACATCTAATGTACAACGATAACATATCGACTCATCCGTTAAACATCTAATGTACAACTATAACACATCGACTCGTCCGTTGAACATCTAATGTACAACGATAACACATCGACTTATCCGTTGAACATCTAATGTACAACGATAATATATCAATCATCCGTTGAACATCTGATGTTACAAACGAAAACATTCGACTCTCGTTGAACATCTAATGTACAACGAGAAACCATACCGATCACACCGGGACACGACCTGGAGTAACGGACCGCCGCAACGGATATTTACGATACAAAGAAACCGGACCGACCGCAACGGAACAAACCGAGAAACCGGACCGACCGCACCGGAACGAACCGAGAAACTGGACCGACCGCACCGGAACGAACCGAGAATAATTATAAAATAAATATATGAATAATAATTATATATTTTCTAAGAAAATAATTATAAAATTATAAACATTATATTATTTAAATCTATAAAAAAAATACTTTATAATAGATTTATAAATGAGTGTTTATTATAATTTATAATTATAAAAATACTATAATTATTAAAGCTGAAGTATTAAAAACTGATAAATGTGTTTTTAGGAAAACGTTCCCCGGCGGACATGTCACCGGGGATTTACTCCCAACGAATAATTTTCATTAACGCGCCTATTTAGCTATACGTCAAAAATGTACACTTTTTCCTCGGCGACCATGTCATCGGGGATACAACATGTTTCAAAAAGCAGATTGGTCCAACCCTTGAGGGACAAAAAAAGTTTATAAATAAATAACGCCTTGTTGCTGCGAGACCTTGAGATGAAAAACCACCACCACATCAGAATCACCAACTCCACCTCACGAGAAAACCACACCTCTACCACCACAATAAACCCCACCACCTCCACCACTGCCACTGACACTCTACGAGCACACGAGCACAGTAAGCACCACCTCCTCTCCTCTACTAAACCATTATTCTTTTCTAAACCCGCTAAATGTTATTTTTCTACTTCTTTTTTTCTAACCCTATAATTAGTGGTGGTGTTTGAATTTTCGTTTTTGGTTAAAACACGTTTGAGTTTCATTTTTTGTTGTAACTTTTTTCGTTAATATAATAAGGATTGGTTAAAGAAGTTTAATAAGCTTTATAAAGAAAGTTGTTACATTATAAAGTATGTTAATTATTTTTTTTGGAATGGCAGTTCGACAGTAGCACCGAGACAGGGGGGAAGTATAGCCGAGGGGCTGAGAACGAGAGTGGGGCGAGGAATGAGCCGATGTCCACAGCCGAAGGTAGGTCTGTAACATTTTTTTTTATTCTTTTGGTATTCCCCGGGCGACATGTCGCCGGGAAGTTTATAGATATTAGATTGTGTTACATAAAGCTGTGAAATTGAAATGTATGTTTATATTTGCGTATTGGATATGCACATTTTGGTATTTGTTTTAGGAGTGTTTTAGGTTTTAGTATTTAATTTCTTACTTTATTAGAAATTAATTTCGGAAAGTCCCCTGTTTGGGACTGCTTTTTGAATGTTTTGTCTTATTTAGGATATGAATGCGTATAACAGGTTTACTATTTGAGATGATTTCGACAGTGTTTCTTCTTTACTCCTACGAATATGTCTTTAAACACATATTTAGAGAGTTGAGGCGAAATGCTGCTGAAATTTTCTCAAATAATAAATCAGTTATACGCATTCATATATGAGACAAATCATTCAAAGAGTGGGTTATGATTGCCTTTCATAGTTGCACTAGGTGAACAAAACAACTCGTATTCCTCGTTTGAATGTGTTTAATTAAGTGCATATAATAACTAATTGTATCATTAAAATGCAGTTATGGTAATTGATAAGAGTTGGACATGTTTAGGGCATACTGAAAAAGCATTTTTTACCGGTCTTAAGAAATTTGTCGAGCATTGCAAGCCGTTATTGAATTGTTCCAGAAACATAAAATGTCCATGCAAGTCTTGTCGCAATGTATCTTTTGTAAGCATCAAGAACCTTTCACAGCACATTACGAGTAATGGGTGGGACCCAAGTTATAAAACATGGTCTAACCACGGTGAACCGAATCTTCCTCCGCCAGTAATACATAACACAACACAACCTCAGATGAGTGACATGACGGCGTGCCTTAATGATCTTAGCTATATTACTCCGAATAATGAACAAAATGAGCCAACTCAAGGAGATATTTATGAGACAAGTAACAAACCGACTCAAGCTAAACGTAACAGGTTTGAAGAGTTATATGCCAGTGCCAACGATGAGCTGTACCAAGGTTGTGACTCTGTGACTCGATTCGACTTTAAGGCAAAGTTTACCCATTTTAAGGTTAAATGTAAATTGACTGATTCTATATTCAATGAAATGCTAGAGTTTTTCCAAATAGATTTCCCCCCAGTAAAGAATACAGGCTCCCACCGTCATACTATGCAATAAAGAAGACATTTAAAACGATCGGGTTAGGGTACGAGTCGATACATGCTTGTGTAAACGATTGCTTCTTATTTTAGGGCGAAGATAACAAAGATAAGAAGTTTTGTCCGGTGTGTAACACGAGTAGATGGAAAGAAAATAACACAACAGGGAAGAAAGTTCCTAAGAAGGTGTTGCGTTACTTTCCGATCATTCCTAGACTACAACGTTTGTACAAGTCTAACACTACAAAGGAAATGACTTGGCATGCTACTAGAAAGTGTACGGAGCCCGGTAAGATGCAACACCCGGTTGATGGTAGAGCATGGGAGAATTTTGACACTCGGTATTCAGATTTCACAGCAGAACCAAGAAATGTTCGATTAGGGTTGGCTGTTGATGGTTCCAATCCGTTCGGCAACCTTAGTCAGTCTTACAACATGTGGTCGGTCATATTGACAACATACAATCTGCCTCTGTGGTTATGTATGAAAGAGAGTTTTTTAATGTGACATTGTTAATTCCTGGCCCTAAATCTCTGGGTAAAGACATTAATGTTTACTTGACTCCTTTGATTGACGTCCTAAAGGATTTATGGACAGTCAAAGGTGTCGAGACTATAGACGTTGCTACAAGCCAGACATTCAATATGAGAGCGATGCATTTATAGACCATCAATGATTTTTCTGCTCGAAGTAGTTTGTCTGGGTGAAGTGGGCAAGGTTACATGGCATGCCCTACATGTAATGAAGATACTCCATCTATGCGTGTCTTAAGCAAAACATCTTATGTTGGTCATAGAAGATTCTTAAAGAAGCCTCATAAATGAAAGAGGTCACTTAATTTTAATGGTGAAACCAAAGACAGATATCCTCCTAGAAAACTTACCCGGGCTCAAATCCTGACTCAACTTGATAGATTGCCTACGTGTGAGAAGGGGAAACATCCGAGTTATGGGGTGTGAAGATAAAATGCAATGTTCTTGTCGAGCTGATCTAGACTAAATGATCTATTTTTTACGAGCTTGAGTATTGATCTTTTCTTATATTAACACAATTTAGATGTCATGCATGTCATGCATATAAAAAAAATATGTTGGAGAGTTTCTTAAACACTTTGTTAATGAATGACAAATCTAAAGACACCACTAAGGCAAGACAAGACTTGAAAATTCTGGGCATTCGAAGTGATTTGTGGCTCAGCCAAAACAAAAATGGGAAGTGCTTGAAGCCTCAGGCTAAGTATTCCTTCACACTAGAGAACAGAAAAAAGTTTTATCAGTTCATCAAAGGAGTTAAACTACCAGATAGGTTTAGATCCAACTTCAAGCACAAAGTGACCAATAATGATAGCAATATAACGGGCCTGAAGTCTCATGACTGTCATATAATGATGCAATGTTTACTTCCTTACGGACTTCAGCAATACTTGCACATAAACATTGCAACACCAATAATCGAGCTTTGTTCATTCTTTAAGCAAATATGCTCTCGAACTTTGATGGAGGCTGACATGGTGAAAGCTCAGAGCCAGGTGGTCGATATTCCGTACAATCTTGAGCAAATATATCCTCCTGCTTTCTTTGACATTATGATTCACTTGGTTATCCATTTACCTTAAAAGGCTCTTAAAGGCGGGCCTATTCCCAACCGGTGGATGTATCCATTTGAAAGATACATGAAGAATCTAAAAAATTATGTACAAAATAAAGCTAAGCCGAAAGGTTCAATAGCGGAGGGTTATGTTGCAGAGGAAGCATTGAATTTCAGTTCTTATTATTTTCGGGATGTTATGACGAAATTTAATCATCCCGACCATAATGTGAACTGCCCTCCCCAAACATGACAGTTTCAGGTGTTCCGATCAATATATAAATCGATTGGTAAACGGTCATTTATTCGGTTTGATCACTAAGAATTAAAGAAAGTAATATGGTATGTACTTCACAACAGTCTTGAAATCGACACGTAACGAGCCAAGTTCAAGAGGTATGTGTCTTTATTTTAAAACTTCTTTTTCCTAAGTTATCTTGTCGACGACTTATTCTAATACCATGAACATTTTTCAGTGAATTTCCTAACCAAGACATGAAAGAAGAATTCCCCGGCTGGTTTGGGTCGCGGGTAAACTTAGACTTATTGTGTGTATTTCACTGTAAAAATAACAATAGCATATTACTCATCTCTATCTAATCCTATCCTTTTCATAGACCCGTCAACGTTACATAGACAAAGACCCAGGTGTTAGCGCAAGCGGTAAGTTATTCGCTTTGGCTTGTGGACCAACATCGTCTCCAATCTCACTCAACTCTTACGTAGTCAATGGTGTGAGGTTTATCGTACACAACCGCGATAAACGTCGTACAACTCAAAAC
>BQNB010009540.1:37310-86504 GCA_026074375.1 Tanacetum coccineum | reverse complement strand
TTTGATAAATTATAGAACACAAAGAATGGCTGTTTATCTGTGCTTGTTACAATATGTTTTTACCTGATCAATTTGTGTCGGTATATGCAAGTATGCTACACAAGTGAACAAGCTTTTTAGTTTGTATGCTCATTTGTCGAGAGACAAAAAAAGTGTCTTCGAAACATTTGGATTATGTACGTTGACGTATGAATACAATCTACAAAATAAAACATTAGTATTCTGCAGTGCCTGCTCATAGCGATAATGTTGAATCACCGGCTAGACCATGATTAACCAGGCTGTTGTGGGTGGTTGTTGATATCAGAACTTTGACCCTCTCAAAGGGTCTGTTACTTGGAACTACGTTTTCAGTCTTTGTCTCATATACTTTAGTGCAGATCTTAGCTTAGCTCTAGCTTTGCGGTCAGGAGTACATCCAGACAATATCATTTCTTCATAAACGGCCGGGACCTGAAATTGAACACCATTTTAGAGAGAGCTTTGTTGCAACTTGATTCACTAGATTTTATGATTTGTGCAGAACCGATAAGCTGGATACATGATCAGAATGACTAAAATGCCCTACTATGATAACGAGGTAAGAGATCTCGCATTGTGATAATGATAATGGGCATATAGATCATTTTAGAAAATAAATTTGCCAAATAAAATGCCAGAGAGAGCATGTCATATGACCTTTGTTCAGATAACATGGTCCAACGTTGACTTTTCAGAGTCATACTGATGTTCTCCAAATTCAAATTTGCAATAACAGCACTAATAAACACTTAATGTTAAGCGGAATTGTATTGGTATTGCCCAAATATATAAAATACTTTTTCATTTGACTTGTAGAGGCTAATTGATGTCTTAACTGTCTTGAAATGATTACTACTTATGATTACTAATTGCAGAGATATAGAATATTCGAGAGAGGAAATTACTAAATTTATTTTCTGGCGTATGGAGTATATAATGAATATAGACATCAATTGTACTTAGAAATTCTAAATATTAATACCCAGATGATGGTTTCAGAAGAGTACAGATACCATACCTCTTCAAATTTCTCCACACGAATTAAGGCTTTCATAAGAGTAGTGTATGTGACTACATCCGGTTTTAGGTCCTGTAGTTGGGAAATAACACATTGATATTCATGAGTAGACACAATATTAAGATAAAACCAGAAATGAAGTTGTGTGGCACTTACATTTTCCTTCATTGATCGTAAAACTGCAAAGGCTTCAGCGTCTCTCCTATCTTCGCAGAAAGCATTTATTAAGGCATTAAGAGCTAAATTACTAGGCTTCAAACCATCACTTCTCATGACCCTAAATGCATTCAGTGCCTCCTCAGATAGACCCTGCTCAACAAACAAATTTCAGTCTAAAAGAGAAGTTTTACATTCTGCAGATTAACCATATTCATTTTGTGGATCCCATTAATAAGATACTAAAAGAAATGATACTATGATTGTGAGTTGATGTGAAGAAAGGGCAGATCTGCTTTAGGGTATTTCGTCAAGTAGATCGCCCTGATGTGCAGAGAAATGCAAACAGGACCCACATAATGACAAAGAGCTTTAAATTTAAGAAGAAAGGTATACCTAAATCTGAACTAAACTAGTCAACTTCAAATGTGACCACAAAGTCAAAGTGACATTCTTGAAGAAATTTTACAGCCTTCTTTTTATCTGGTTTGTCCATTATAGGAAAATGTAAGCCTCCAGGATTCAGATTGTAACTATTTAGTTCATATCTATGCTTAAAAATTGAAATTTGATGTGGTTTTGTTAAAGAATAACACCTAAACTTCTGCCTTAAAGTAATTAACACTTCCTTCCCAAACAAATAAAAAACTTTAGGGTGTGTTTAGTTGGGGAAAAATATCCCATTTTTCCAGGAAAATTTTCATTTGAGAATGGAAAAACTGAAAACCTTCTTAGTCGCACTTTTTTCCAATATTAAAAAAAAACAAAATTCTCATTTTATAATTTTGTATAGAAAAATAGAAAATCACATTTTACTATTCTCCATTCCTTTTTATTTTTTAAAAAGGAAAAATACAACTCCCATCTAAACAGGTTTTCAAAATTCTCAACTCTTCTCTAAAGAAGAAAAACCATTCCCTTCTCTAGAAATTTAGAAACAGAAAAGCATGAAAATTTTTCTACAACTAAACACCACCTTAATTTTCATAATGTCCCACTTCTACGTCTACTTCTTAAGAAAGTTTCATACAATGCACTTTTTCGCAGAAAAGTCTCAGTTTTCTTTTCTCGCGAATGAGGGCATTTAGATATTTAACTAGTAGTCAAACACTTTCCTAAATTATGTGTAATTAATTACGTAAATTTGCGCGAAAAGTAGCACTACTGTACTCAAAATGTATATCCTATCTAGGAACGGGCTAATTGTTGGGATCATTAATAACTAAACATGCCACAAAAAGAACTTATGTTAATAATTAAAAATACTTGGCATTGGATAATAAAAATACCCTTTGCGCGTAGGCGTTAATTAGAGCATTATAAATAGTTGATGTCGGCTTCAAACCAGCAGATTTCATATCCTCCAAACACTCAGTTGCATCAATGAACCTCCCAGACCGTCCATATATATATCAAACTAGTCCACCCCCCTGTATACGTTAGTACATTAGCTGCAAACCGTCACTTTTTCATCTTCCTCAACAAGCTCCCTCACCACCATCCAACCTCTATTGTTCCCCTCAAACGATCTTGATAATTATATTATACGTGGCCAACACAGGCAAAACACCACTTTTGCTGCATTTCAGCAAACAACTCCTATGCTTTTAATATGATACCCGCATTTCAATGACAATTGAATATGTGATATTCCAGGTAAACCGTATCCCGGTTACAATACCCATCATTTATAATCCTCTCCAATAATCTCCAGCGCATTATCAAGACAGTTTTACTTCCCAAACGTATCAATCATCACTTTATAAAAATGTCTAATCCGGTTTCACACCACTTTCTGCATCTCCTTAAAAACCTGAACAACCGTTGCCACTCAACCTCTATCACGTATACCACACCAAATCCTACAAAAAACATACGACTCGCCTTCACATTATTCTACTCCTTCTCCTTCAACACAATCTTGGGCACTCTCCCACCTACCCGCATTCCCATACGCCTCAATCAGAAGACTATACGTATACTCATCCGGCATCACTCCATTCCTTTCCATCTCATTAACCACCCACTCCGCATCCCTGAGACACCCTTTATTCACATACGCTTTCAACACACCGTTATACGCTCTAGTCCTCGGCATCAAACCCCCATCCTTAATCTCCTCAAAAACGCCTCGACATCCTCTGCTCTCCCAATACTCCCAACTCCCGAAATTAACACAGTAAACAAACTGTCGACGTTTTCTCACTAAACCCGTTCCTTGTTTGACGCCCAAAAAAATACATGGCTTATCAAATCTCCAATTTCCGTAAAGCCTAACACAATATCATTCAAAACAATCTGCACAATCTAACTCACTCCATCAGACACATTTCATCATAAAGCTTCTTAACAAACCTGGATCAATTTCTTTATCGCTACGATTCAACGAAATGATAATATTCAATTTGCACAAAATCCAGACCGATTACCCTCCTAGCATTTATTCATCAAAATAACCGCCTTCTCAAATCATCGTTACGAGGCACACGCCCCGATCAAAACATTATACAGTGAACGGCAGTGGACAGGGTGTTTCTGCGAAGGTAAGTAGCCTTCGTGATATCATTTCGGGCTTCAGCTTGTGCTATTTCGGAGTAGCGCTGTGGACCATTATAGGAGTACATAAATTCATAAGCGTACAGAATTATACTATGTAGCATCAAGAGCGTTCGTGTGAGTAGTTGAAAGTGATTGAGGTGACGTGGATTGAGTTTTTGAGTGGTTTGCCAGAGTGAGGTGGATGATCTGTAGGAGTCAGCGAGTTGTGACTCACAGTGTAGTTGTTGGATGGGTCGGAACCGGAGAGGAAGTGAGGAGTGGAGTGATGTCGTTACTTGATCGGTGAGTGTCTTCTTCTGAATGGTGTGACTCGTCATGTTGTGATAAGGTGAGTGTGAGTGAGGTGAGAGATGAGCGGGGAAAAGTGTGGGTGGTTGTGAGGGAAGTGTGGTGGTGGAGGAAGCGCGTGGTGGTGGTGGTGAGAGTGGTGGTTGAAGGTGGTGGTGGGAGTAACAGAGTGTTCATTGTTTTCAAAGTTGAGGGAAACTGGTGGTGGTGCTGACGTTATAAGAATTGGAAGATATTTTATATAGTTTGGTCCATCGGGTTTTGTGACATGATTAATTTAGCCCTCCTCTTGTTTTTCATTTTTGTTAACAATCAAAAAAGCAAAACCGTCAAGATATGTTCATCATTATTACAATCAGATAAACTACATTAGCATGAACGGATACACAGAGTAAAAAATGACCCTATACCCTCCTACTTTTCTTTCTTCTGAGTTACTGAAGAATTTTCCTGCGTTAGAGTGCTTCACGCTGATCTTCGCATCAGCAAAGAAACTTTGGATCTTGGTTTTATGCTTATTGATGGCTCTTTCTTGCCATAATAATACGTAGTTTTGCTATTTACAATGTCACAGATATGATATGAACTCCTTTTTCATTAAAATACTAAAAAAGTGTCAGGAATGTTGATGATATATCTACACAAAAGTTCAAGGCAACAATATTAGTTGTTAGTTAGGTGCTCTCGTGTTTTCTTTTACTTGCTACAAGTTACACATGATCAAATTATACATCCCATATGAACACAAATGCAATACTAATCAGTAATGCTACCGAGAAAAAGAAGAAAAAACAGCTGTTGAAATTGTAGCCAATTGGATGATGAGATGCTGAAAGGAAAACTTACCAGGAACTAAATTGCTAGTATTAAACGCATACAAAATTGCAATGGTAAAACGCCCAATTAACATCGATGTTTATCAAAGAAACTTCTTGAAACTCATCCCCAGTGTTAATTCCTTCTGCCTAAAAATAAACAAAGATGGTGTTTGTCAAGTAATTGCTATATATGGGGGCTACCTTTACAAAATCGGAAATAGAAGGTTGTTATTTCATCAACGAAATTTTTCTACGGTAGTTCTTTCGGATAATGCTTCCTTGTACTTGTAAATAATGTGACAAAAATATGAATCGCACCGTGGATATAAGTGTACAAGCCTCTGATGCGATCCTACACCGATCCGACACGATTTTATCAGGTGGGCACGTAAAATCGTACGATCTTACGTGTAAACTCGCGAGTTTGACAGACTTGCTTTTAACTATTTGAGGTGGTTATCATCAAGATGGTTGAGATTGTTACTACAGTGTATTTTAGGACTATAATACAAGTCACCGTAACATGCACTTTATGTTTATAATCAACATTTTCTGTAATTTGTAAAATCGGGGCCCTTTATGAATAGCGTGTTTTTCAACAAATTTAGAATACGCATCAACCTTGAATTACATATAATTCGCTGTTGTGATCATACCTTTCTCTATAATTCGATGTTGTGATGGTGGATCTATTCTCCATCTGTAGACCATAGCGGTGTTTTCAAACCCCTTGTAAGGGAGATCCGTTATTTACAATTTAATCCTCATTTTTTGATCAATTGATATATTTTTAGTTGTTAGTATTTTTACGAATTGAAATATTCATCATAGGTGTGTTCTACCACCCTCGAGGCGAGTCTGATATACTTTAGCCGAGTACTAATTACTGGAAGAGTTCGGTATGTTTTATATGTTCAGAACGAGTTCAGTGCCAAAATATAATATAATATGTACATATATCATTAATCTGCTACATATTTGAGGCTCCGTGATTTTAAATGTCAAGTTTAGAAGATATCAAGATAGAAGTAAAATGTAAAAAGACAGTATGTGTCGTCGCGATTGGACAAATAACTCATTAATATAACATACAATTACGAGCAATGTTGTTTGCTCGGGTTGCATTACATGCACCGGGTCGAACCGGTGCATTTACTGCGCCGGGTCGACCTGACCCGGTCTAATTTTTTTTCGCAACCCGTCGGTATTTACCAAATAGCCCCTCTGGTATTTACGAAATACCCCCTCGCACTATGTGTCAAATTACGAAAACTACCCACATTTTTTAAAAAATTTACAAAATACCCTCTCCACCACTAACAGCTGTTAAGTAACGACTGTTAGTTTAATTTTTTTTAAGAATCTACGAAAATACGGGTGCATTTAATGCGCCGGGTCGACCCGACCCGGTCTGATTTTTTTTTCGCAACCCGCCGGTATTTACCAAATAGCCCCTCAGGTATTTACGAAATACCCCCTCGCACTATGTGTCAAATTACGAAAACTACCCTCATTTTAAAAAAAATAGTGCGAAATATACTCCCTCTCACGTCCAGCCGAAAACAACGCCCACTAAGAGTCCCGCAGCGAAGCGTGGGTAAACCGACTTGTTCTTCACAATACTTAGGAATCGCGAACGGTCCTTTATAGAAAATCGTAAATCAAAAGTTAATTAAACTCCAACTTCTCTTAAAGGAGGTTTTTGTTGTAAAATAATACTAATGGGCTTATGTATATTCATCATTATCTCAACCGGCCTGTTAGGGTTTACATGTATTTATTTTCCCTATAAATACTTGATACTTATAACCTCTTGGATTAATATAACTGAATAAGAGCTCCTCATTCTTCTCTTATTCTTGTGTTTTTTTTTTACATTTACAACACGTTATCAGCACGCTCTAACGATGAATTACACGATACAATTACAAAAGGAATCTTACCGTGTTAATTTTCATCGTTTAATCAATCATCTTTGAGATAAGTTTTTTTTTCCTTAATTTTAATGACATTTTATTGTGATATCATATATACGTATTGAGTTCGTATTCAATTTATGTATAAGGAATTAAATAAGATGATTACATATCAAGATTTGGGCAGATTTAATTTTGGGTTATCACTTTCGTCCTAAACTAGATTGGGCTAAACGACCCGGGTAATTTTTTTTATTCTTCAAATTTGTTTACCAAATCGTAAGTCTTTTCTGAATCATAGATACACAATTTAATTATCATCAATGCATGCTAAATATTACCATGACACTTAAAATTGACGAATGGATGTTCTTTCGTAATTCTATGTATTGATTATGAATTATAGTATTATTAATCTTTATTGTAATTTACAAGAACAATAAATATTCTATGGTGATTACATAAAAGATAATTGCGTTTTTTTTTCATGTTTATCTCTCTTAAACTCCCTTATAGTTAAAAAGAACAATAAATGTTCTATTGCGACTACAAAGAGATAATCAAAATAACACAACCTCATTTTGTGTTATAAAAAGAAAAAAAATTAGAACATCAAGTTCTAACATTATCTTTTCATAAAGATCAATATCTTAACCTCAAGTTATGGTTATTTTTATTTAAGAGGCTTCTTATGTGCTTTGATGATTCCCTCAAGTGAATCAAGAAGTAAAAAAAAATATCATAACCTCATGTTATAATTATATTTATTCATAATAAAACCTTAAGTTTTATTACAATGAATAGAGTTAAAATACAATAACCTCAAGTTATTGTTTATCTTTTAAAGAATCTCAAGTTCTTTATGATTTTTTTAGATGAATCACGATAATAACACAACCTCATGTTGTGGTGAAAAAAAATATTAGAACCTCAAGTTCCAATATGATTCTTCCATAAGGATCAATATCACAACATCATGTTATGCTTGAAAAATAATAATTAGAACATCAAGTTCTAATTTGATTCAATTAATAGAATCAATAACATAACCTCATGTTATGTCATAAAGAAAAAAAAGATAAAATCTCAAGTTTTATCATGATTCCCTATGGAGAATCAATGATGTCTTGTATTCTAGTAGATCCGGGAGAAATCTACTAAGTTTTAAAGATATAAAACGCAATGGTTATCATCTTGAAACCATGACTCAAAATAAAATTGAGTATCTCTAAATTACATCCATTAAAAATGGAAAAAAAAATCCGTAATGGAAAGAATGAAATGTCTATCTTATGAATTTTATTTTACATACATAAATCAGACAGAAATAACATAACCTCATGTTATGTTAAAGAGAAAAAAATATATATAATTAGAACTTCAAGTTCTAATATGATTCTTTCAAGAATCAATGCGTAGATCCCAAAATATTTACCTTTTGGCATGATCGTTTGGGTAATTCGGGTGATATTATGAGGAGGAGAATAATTGAGAGCTCAAATAGCCATCCACTAAAGGATCTCAAGATCATATTATCAAAAAATTTATCATGTGAAGCATGCTCTTTTGGAAAAATGATAACTAGGCCCCTCAATCAATAATCTTGAGAAAGAATCTCTTTCGTTTCTAGAAATAATTGAAAGGGACATTTGTTGGCCAATTAGTCCTCTGTGTGAACCATTTTGATTCTAATAGAATCAATAACATAACCTCATGTTATGTTATAAAAAAGATAAAACTTTAAGTTTTATTATGATTCCCTCAAGAGAATCAAATAACACAACTTCGCATTATTTTTATATGTTTGTATAGAACCTCAAGTTCTATTATTAATCATGTCGATATAATTATTTAATCATTTACTTATTTGCTAAATTCATGATTTCGCATGTTTTCTACTTGATATTGGCTAATATTATTTTGCATACTAATGTCATGATATTTGCTAAGATTATACTCGTAATTTTTTAATCTTTTATTTACTTGGCTATGGTAAACTATATGCATTTACAATGCATATTGCATGTTTTTTGTTTATTTTTTCCGAATCAATTGTGTTTGTAATTGTATTTCTTTATAAAGTGAAGTTTCTAATCATTTTATTCTGGTTATTGATTTTAAGAAGAAAAAAAAGAGGCATGAACACTACTAATAACATATATCAACATCGTAATATAATCAAGATTAGATATGTTGCCTTAATAAAATGTGATGCATCTATTTATTTTTAGTTTAGATGTGTAGTATAGTATATTTTTACTATCTATCTAAAAATCTATGTTATATATGTGTTGCATGGAAATCAAAAGTATGTGTTTAATATACGTTGCATTTGTAATCATATTAATTTATTATTAAAATGTTAATGGCGTAAAACACAACGCTTTAAAATTACATAAATTTGAAATTGATTTTTTTGTACGACTTGTATAAGTGGTGTATAATCTCTTAATAAGATTCGTAAAATGTTTGTGATATATGAAAAAAAATCCTTATATGGTGATATATGCAATCTTTGCTAAATGATACTTTTGTCATTTTTATGTAGAATGTTAAATTTAAAGCTTTCAAATATTAATTTTGTTGTTCTTGACATATCGGGAAAAAATCATCTCCTTTGGACTCTTCATGTTGAGTTCCATCTAACTTTGGGGATAATCAATCAAAGCTGAAAATAAGGCCTCTTTACAAGAGTATGTTACAATAGTGGTATTCCCCAATCGTCTTTTTCATGATGATCTAAAAAGAGAATACTTAACGATGAAAGATTTGTTAAATCTAGCTATAATTGTATGCACCTCAAGATGCATAAAAAAGGTATAAGCGAGTTCGGTCTCACAATTTATGTTACATCTGAATTAAAAGATAATATCTAACGGTGAAAGATCCATCATATGTATGTCAAAATCTAAAAGAAAGATTTGACCATCAAAAGCAAGAAATTCTTGTAAATGCGAGCACATTTTCGCAATATTGAGTATTACCTCTTAATGATAACAAGAAAATATGCGATGAGATGGTTAATGCCTCGAATATGCTCATATATCGACAACGATGCTTTGATATAAGTTTCTTTAAACAAAGCAATGGGTATGCTTTAAGAAACACGATAAACTCGTTTACTAAATTTTCTTCATTTACTCAACTGAATGTGACTCAATAACGATGATCATGTAGATATCGTGATTATGGACGTGGTGAAATTAATTATTATCGTGTTAATTCAAAGAACTTGTTAGCAACCTCAAGTTGCAAGATTAAAGTTGAGTAGATCAACATAAAGATCTCCATTCCCTCAAGTGAATGAGATAAAATGATCAACATAAGATCATTATTCCCTCATGTAAATATGATAATGTAATAAAGATCATTTATCATGGTAAAGGATATAATCGGGGTAATATGACAATGACAAACCACTAGTAGTGGCAAAATAAAATAAGAAAAGAGCAAACAAAAATGCTATTTATGTAAAAATGCAATGTGATGTATGTAAAATACAAGTGTGTCAAAGACATTACACACTATATTCATAGATGTAAGAATCTATGCTAACACATTTTGTTCCGTAAAAGAAATATAAAATTGTCATGAGGAACGAAGTTCAATATTAAGGATGCATTATACTTTTGTATCTTCCTCGACATGCATTCTACAAAGATTAGTAAAAGCTAATCATAGCCATAACATACGTTTATGAGCAATAATTATAATATTTTTGGCATGACCGGTTACACCATCCCGATTCATTAATGATGCGAAAACTATAGAAGAATAAGATTCTTCAATCTAATGTTGTTATCTCTCAAAAGAAGATTATTAATCTATCAACTAGAACGGGGACTCAATTCCTCAATATTCTGGAAAGAAAACAAGTGGATATATGTAGGCATACAAATCCACTGTATGAACCATTTAGAGTTTAAAATCGATGCATCGTCTAAATGGTCATTAAATCGCAACCTCAAGTTTGCATGTTTAATAGCTCGATGCGAGCCTAACATTCCAAAGTAAGTATTTCATCATAAATATGTGATGAATTACTTCTAAATTATTAAATAAAAATGAGAGAAAAACTTGTGTTGTTATATGGGGCCATATTATAATATGCACAACAACAAAAATTAGCATCATGCCAACATGTTATTATAAATCCTCCCTTTTATAATTGGTTTTGGTTATAAACCAAACATATCCCATTTCAGGTTTTTTTGTGTGCAAATTACTTCACCTAAATGCACATATGCGGGATATAGAAAAAGGATAATTCCTTCAGGAGGAGAGAAGTAGCTGCAAATTCAGAATGAATTATCATATTCTATTGATCCTCGAAATAAATTTATGAATTTATTATTCAATGGATAATCTAATAGCCATACATAAATATTGGCCAAAAACAAAATTTCAGCTACTCATGCTCTGATTTTAAGTTGTCCCTCAACGACATTATTGTATTATGACATGCCTCAAGCATGGTAGATAAATCGATTCCAAATAAAATCCTCGATGAAAAATATGGAGCATGAAAACAAGATGGTTGTTTAAGGTATAAAATACCCCATGATAGTCTCATAAAGAGACACTAGACATTAAGGTTCCAAAGAACCTCAGATAGCTAATGAGATCTCAATAAATTATATCTTGTCTTGAATTATATGAAATGGAATTGGAAACAAAACGACGTCGATAAATTTGTCTACATACAATATATTGCTTGCTATTATGCATGATGAGGATCAGAAATCAACTAATATCCAAATATGCGCTCAATGAAATGTTTGGCCAACATAAAAAGACTTAGTATCTTGAAAATACTAAAAGTATTGGAACGTAAAGTTCATACACATCAATGTGTAAAAGCTATTGGATATACATTGGTTTTTTGTGTGAAACCAAAATAAGAGCTCTAAAGTTATGTGCTCTAAATACTTGAATTGTGAAATAAATAAATTCACAAAAACAATAAATTAATTATTAAGAGACATATTGTCTCGAGGTGGATGTAAATATCTTATCGATATTTTATGAGATAAGCTATATAGAAGTTTTTATTTTCCCATAAAATGAGGTTATTAGAGCTCTCATATTCCATGAAGGATATATAATGCCTCAAACACGACTCACAAATTCAACTTCTAGAAACATTCAATAAAGTTCTCAATAACTTTATTTGATCAAATTGAATGAATCTTTATGTGGATCAAAATCATTTTGGACGCATCTTATATAAATTTCTTTTGCACATGTCTCTAAGAAATGAGTGGTCCTCAAGTACCATACATAAGTGCAATTGAGGTTTTGATGTTAATTCTGCAATTAATATGCGTCGTAAGAGTATATTTTCTCTTTTAATCTTTGTAGACACATTGTATACTTTCTAACAAATGCATTTGATATTGGATTGGAAGCTACACGTATATTTTGTTATCATTGCAGGACTTATTCTTAACATTAACAATTTGGTGGACTTCATTACAAAGTTGTCGTCAACAAAAGTATTTGAGCAACTCGTTCAGAAGATTAGCATTCGATGCTTGAAATATATACATTAAATTGAGGAGGAGCATTATGCGTACTGCACTCTTTTTCTTCATCAAGTTTTTATCCCATTGGGTTTTTCTTGATAAGGTTTTTAATGAGGCAGTATATACCGTATGATAAACGGTGAATATCCAAGGAGGAGTGTTGTAAAATAATACTAATGGGCTTATGTATATTCACCATTATCTCAACCGGCCCGTTAGGGTTTACATGTATTTATCTTCCCTATAAATACTTGATACTTGTAACCTCTTGGATGAATATAACTGAATAAGAATTCTTCCTTCTCCTCATTCTTCTCTTATTCTTGTGCTTTTGTTTTTACATTTACAACAATTCCTATATTAATGAGATACTAACTATAATTCCTTAATTACATTAATTATGTCTATAATTAACAATCAGCAGATTCTATCTCTGTACTAGACAGAATCGATTAAACATGACCAGCTAAGAAACATAATCAGCAGAATGCCACTTGAACTTGCCAGCTGGAAGGATCTTAATGCTATCAGCAGGATAGTGAACATCTATAACAGCAGAAGAAACGACACTTAGTCAGTTTTCAATAAGTTCCAACACCAGTGGCATTAGGTTTTGAAACCGTTTGTATTGACAACATTTTTCCCTTTAAGTTTCCTTAATTCATTTTTCAAAGTTGTAATAGCAAAAACCTTTTCTTGAAGTTGAGCATTTAAATCTGAATTTTCAATAGACTTTGCATTAATTTGGTCAATTAAAGAGTTACAATGTTCTTTTGATTGAACATGTGTCTTCCCAATTGAGTCAAATTGGTCTTTGAAAATTGATGTCAAATGCTCTCGTTCTTTTCTTAAATTTTCATTTTCTGAAAGTAATTTTGCCACACTATGTTTCAGTTCAATGTTAATTGTTTCAATCTCATCAATATCTTTCTTTACATTTCCCATATTATCTTTTCTACTCAAAGATTTAATTATTTCTTTCAACTTTCTAATGATTGTGTCATTCTCTTGTGACTGAGCTTTCAATTTAATTATTTCAAATAATTGATTAAATGTGGGAGCATTTAGGTTTTCACCTAAATTTCCCTTTGAAAAATCTCTTGATCAAGTTGAGTTGCTAATTCCAATGAAATGCAATGCTTTTCTAAATTAGAATAACTTTTGACAAGTTTATCGTAAGCTTCTTTTTCAATGAAATCTTATCAAACGCATTAAATGTGTCTTTTAAAACTTTTAAAAATAGAATTATTTCAGTTAGAAAACAGTCTTTTGTATGTTCAAAACCCTAAGACCCCGTAGTAATAGCATCAAATGTTAGTCTCTTTTTCACCACTTTGTCAAAATTGGCCAGTTGATATTTTAGCTTTTTAAGACTTTAATTTACTAAACTTACCTTAGGAAGTTCACTAGGAGCTTCGATTCTAACAGGTGTATGTGACGTAACGGGTGTTTTAGAAAGGGTCGAATGTTTTAACCAGAAAGCTTGTTTTGCAGACAATTCTTTGTTAGTGACAAAACATTTTCCAAAATCTTCTTTAATCTTATTCAATTTTGAATAATCAATTGGAGAAATCTTAATCTTCTTTTCTATTGAAATTGGATCATTTTGTTTATCAAGCATCTTTGATCGACTCTCTTCTTCCAAAATCAATGTCTCTTCATCATCATTCATAGAAATCACAGCATGTTCTTTAGCAATAACACTACCATCATATAATGTTGGTAGAATCCGCTGAGCTTTTTTAAGATGGAACGGATTTTGATAACCAAGAGCTTGTTTGTGAGTGTCATCATAAAAAAACTTGTGGTTTCGTTAGCATATGCATTACTTGCGTAGATCTATACATCTTATAAATAATATTCTCCAGTTCTTTATTTTGTTTTTTTAAAATAATTTCCTTGTCAATGTACTTAGACTCTTTCTTTAGACTCTGTTTTGAAAACAGTTAATGTTTTTGATAAAGACTCCTTTTCTTTGACATTATTAGAAAGAGTTTCTTTAAGTGTATCGATCTCTTGCTAAAAAGCTGTAAGCTTTGCATTTCTGTCGCGAATTAAATCATCCATTTGAGAATCTATTAATTTTTCTCTTTGATTCAAATCTACATTAAGTCTTTGTTCAAAAATGACGATTCGTTCTTTGTATCTCTCAAGCTCAGCGGTTAATGATTCATTTACCATTTTATTTGTCTGATTTTCTATATCTAAATGAGCTACGTGATCAGTCATTTATTCAACCAAGGATAGCACCAATAAATCATTAGGTGCAGAAGGAGTAGTATCCTGAATAACCGTATCTTGTGTCTCTTGTAGATATTGAGAGTACGGAATGATATTACTTCACTATGTATCTCATTATCTTCAAAATCATCAACATGTGTTTGTTCAGAATACTGCATCTCTTGCACATCCTAATTAATCATATATCAGTCGGGATAATGATTAGGAATATTGGTACTCCCACTGAGAGAACTTCAGGATCACAGCTTGAAAGATTAGCTATCAGAACCGCTTTAGCTGAGGATAAGTCATCACAATCCGAGTCATATACATCCAAATCGTTTGTATGGAAAGCTGAATTCTAAGGGATTGTCTCATGAGCAACTGGAGCTTCTGATATACCAGGTTTCTGCTAAAAATGTAAGTTGCTCTTCATCCAATATCTGACCCGCTTCCTGAGCTTCTGCTAACATTAATTTCTCCTTAAACCATACAGCATTCCTTGGCCTTTTTGGTTGAGTACATTGTCTCTCCATATGCCCTTCTCCTTGACAGTTATAACACTTCACAACTCTTGATGGACCAACAGCAACATTTCCCTTTGAAGTAGTAGCAATTCCTATGTTTCCTGTACCAGCATAACTCTGAATTTGTCTTCCTTGAACTTGTTGAATGGTGAATCTACCATCCTGAATGGTTGCTTGATTTCTAGGATTAGACGATGTTCTGAGTTGATTGTTTGATAGTGGAAACCTTGATGCAACAACAGACAGAAATGCCATCGCTTTGTTAATGCATTCAATCGGATCTTCTCCTTACTAAAACATAGGAACAGAGAGACCAAAGTCTAATTGGGGAAATTCAGCTTGAGATTGTGGTGTCATTGAAGGAGATATGAATGATGGAGGGGAAACTGGATGTTGTTGTAAATTGACTAGAGTATGATGGTGTTGATGATGAATGGGTGTTGCATAAACTGGTGTGAATTGTTGAGGAGGTGGATACATTCAATAACCTGAATGTTGTGGTGACTGAGATGGATTATACATTCAATAACCTGAATGTTGATACGAACTTCATTAGCATGTCGTTCATGTTGACTAAGGTATGCATACAACTGATCATAGTTGGTGGTATACAAACTCTTAGCTAACTTCACATCAGTTACAAACTTGCTCCATTCCGATAGAAGAGCATTCAGAAACTTGGTATTGACTTAAACTTGTTGCATAGTCATCCCAATAGTATGCATGTCATTGATCAGCTGAGAGAATCTCTAGTAGTACTCATATAGTGTTTCACCAAGAACATGAGCAAACTTATCAAACAAGTTATACAATATGCATTCATGTTCTTGATATGATAAGTCAGTGCCTTTCATTAGCATCTTGACTTTATCCAAAATATCCTTAGCCGCCTCTTGATGGTTAACAAGTGCATACATATCGGGTGGAAGACCGTAAAGAATGATATTTGTTGCTTGAACATCACAATCATCTTGAAGTTGTTGTGCTTCAGTGAGTTCAAAGTATTTTATAGGTCTAGTTTGCCCATTTTCTTCAACAGTTGGATAAACCAATGGACCATTATCGATTGAATCAAGCATCAACCTACCATGTTTCTTCCCTTTGATGAATAGACGTATACGACTTGCCCATGAATCATACATTGATTTTTAAAGCATTGGAGGACGGTTCTCAGCTCCAGCAACAATGATGTGTTCTGCTAAAGTAGTTATCTTGAATTAATTGAAAAGTGAAATGATTAAAAAGTGATCGAACAGTGATAAAGGAAGATTATGTTAAGAGTTGTTGTTGTTGGTGAATAAGATTAATGTTCCACGGGATTTTACAAATCTTCACTAAAACCGAGAAATCCAAGTATTTCGCGGGATTTTACGAAGTAAGACAAACCGTAGAAAATAAAATCTTTTTGTGACTGTTGTAATATTTCGCTTGAATATGACAAAGGTAATGTTTCGCTAGAATATGCAATGTTTTGCTTGAATGTGAAAAACTAAACAGAGTTTCATTTTACATAACTACGTATTTTGCTTAAACTAGCAATCTGTCATAAATCGCTTAGGAACATATTTCGCTTGATGTCGTATTTCGCTTAGACATATTTCGCTTGACCTAAAAAAAATTAAGCAGAGTTTCATTTCCTAGAAATGACGTATTTCTCTTGAAGTCAACCTGTCATATTTCGCTTTAGTACATATTTCGCTAGCTGCATGTAATATTTCGCTACCTTCATAACATATTTCGCTTCCTTCAAATAAAAATGTACTTTTCACAAAAACTCACCCTTTTTAACATTTTTACCTTGATTTCTCTTACACAACTAGTTATCTTAGGCCTATATCTTGCATAAAAACACAAACTTTAACACTTTTAAACACAAAAATACGAGTTTGTATTTTAGAGCACATGAAACCTTTAAATAACCAAAACTAATGATCTAAATAAGATATAAACACACACAAGCTCACGATATCACCACATGGCGACTGATACCAATTGTAGAAATATCAAATCACTTAATAACTAATTAAGAAAGAAAGTTTAAAGAGAAAGGAGGGTTGTAGCACTTAGTGAGAGAAAGAAAGGAAAATATAATATTATGAGTAACCAAATGAACAACCAACCCTCTCCAAGGCATGGAGAGGGGTATTTATACCTTGCATTGGCTGGTCAACATAAGGATGACTTATGTTGACCCGGTTAGCTTGGTAAGTTTCCAAATATTATGCTACGAGCTATACTATTACAACTTTAAAAGTGATCGAGTCTTTTCTCGATTCTTAACAAATATACATGACCTATATATATTAAATACATAATAAACCCACTCTTCGTGTATTCGTGTGTGCCCCCAATAAGCTTACGCATTTCTAGTCGTATAAATAATAATATGTAACGACCACAAACCAACAGCTCTATAGAATCTACAATATACTAATCACACATAAGAGAGATAGAGTTTTCTAGAGAGATATAAAATGGGTGGAAACTTAGAGAGAGAAAGAAATAATCATATGATAGAAATGTTTAATGTTGCACCAAGTTTCGCCATCCACATCTCCTATCTTGGTCTTCTTTTTATAGCACAAAGAAGCCTTACATGTTTGCTAGATGGGGCGATATGGGGTAGATTAGTTGTTTACAACATACATTACGAAACACGACATATTAAGTAAATAGTCGTAAGTGACTGACACTTTCTTGATTCCTAACAATCTCCCCGTAAGGGGTGATCACTCAGGCCTAACTAGAAGTTTATAGTCGGTTTCCACTCTTCTACCTCTAACAAAGCTTTCAAGCCTTCTCATCCGTCGTCTCTCCTTTAACGTCTTCTCAATCTTGTTTAACATTGACTTTGTCGTGCCTTTATCTTTCTTTGTCCATTTACGATCTTTTAAACCTTCATTGCTATACCCAAGCACATTGTCTTTTAGCATCACATTGAGCTTGTCATAGACCTTGTTGAGTGTGCCATCATTGAAGTTATGTAGTTCATCAGCATCTTTTGCTTATCCTTGCCTAGGTACACAACTCCTTTAGGATGACTCATGGTAGTATACGGCTGCTTGAGGTAAAGACCTTTTATCATGAACTGTGCTTTTTTAGATTGATTTTTGTTTGGTAGCTTTTCACTCCTAATTGTGCATCTTCTACTCTTTTCTTAATCACAATTCTTCTAATAAAGAGAAGTGTAGCATTAATCAGATCATACTCATCAATGCCATCTAAGTTGTGTATCTTGTCTTGAATCTTGAGGAGATATAAGTCTTCATTGTCGTTTAAATTTAACCTTGAGAAGTTAGCCTCTATAAGCGTATACTCCTTCTAATCAGCTCTCTTAACCATAATTTCCTTTAAGTATCCATAACCATACCGTTTATCTACCAAGATCCACTGCACATTAATGATCTTGATCTTTAAGTAGACATCATGTGTTGATGGGCGTCTAATGCTTCCTTTGTAGAACCATTGATGATTATCTCTCTAGTGATGAATACCCAATTATGCATCTATGTCATACTTATGAATGCTTGAGCTCCAAAGATAAGGAATTATTTCCTCAATGCCTTCTTGTTCATATCTTGCAGCTTTTACCTTTGACAACGAGAGTGCATACTTCTTGTCTGTGTTCCCATGCTTTAAGTACTCTAAGTCGTTGTTGAAGAAGTATCTTGGTGGGATGGTATTTCTACCAGGAGGTCCTTCCAAATGTAGTGGTTTTCATTTCTAGAAATGAAAACTCCCACGGTGATTATCATTCATATAATGTTGGTACTTCAAGTATAAACGTATAAAAAGTAATTTATCTCTAGAAATGAAAACTCCCACGGTGATAATCATTCATATAATGTTGGTACTTCAAGTATAAATGTATAAAAAGTAATTCATTTCTAGAAATGAAAACTCCTACGGTGATTATCATTCATATAATATTGGCACTTTAAGTATAAACGTATAAAAAGTAATTCATTTCTAGAAATGAAAACTCTTAAGGTGATTATCATTCATATAATGTTAGTACTTCAAGTATAAACGTATAAAAAGTAATTCATTTCTAGAAATGAAAACTCCTATGGTGATTATCATTCATATAATGTTGGTACTTCAAGTATAAAGGTATACAAAGTAATTTATTTCTAGAAAGGAAAACTCCCACGGTGATATCATTCGTATAATGTTCGTACTTCAAGTATAAACGTATAAAAAGTAATTCATTTCTAGAAATGAAAACTCTTAAGGTGATTATCATTCATATAATGTTAGTACTTCAAGTATAAACGTATACAAATTAATTCATTTCTAGAAATGAAAACTCCTATAGTAATTATCAATCATATAATGTTAGTACTTCAAGTATCAACGTATAAAAAGTAAGTTATACGTTAATTAAAACTATGTTAATTCTATTCTATGTTAAACCTATGTTAATCTTAATTCTAACGGATAAGGAGGGTTTTTAGCCTGAGAGACTGGCACATGTTTTGTGGTAACTTAGATTAATTTAAGACACAATAACACACGCAAGCAAACAGACAAAAGATAGAAGAGCGGTCTAGCTAAATATAAGAAAACTGTATTAACCATGATTAATCCAATTAAAACATTGGTTTGTTTATTTAGTGCAATGAATGCTTATCTCGAGGCGGCATATCATTCCAAGATTTAGGTGGTACTTCTTCCTAAAACCTAGACACGTAGAATCCTGTCACAATTAAACGCATCTGCATAAAGCATCCTATTTGCTTATTATAATCTATCTTAGGTGATTAATAATGGTGATATTATTAAACCCTAGCTCATAGAGACTTTAACCACTTACTGCTTAATGGCAATTTATATTCTAGTAGTCCATTGTCCAAGTCTTTACCAAAAGAATCAGTACGTTATTTATTGATCCTAGGTCACCTGCTAGTCCAACTTGTTCACATATCCTAAAGATAAAGATAGGGCATTAATTTTGTTCCTATTGATCTATATATATATAAATTACTATATGGACAGCCATCCCAGCATCTAGCTAACTTGGTCGGTATCAATAGATCTAGTTGAATGATAAGTCGCATACAAAAGCACATAAACAAGTATAAACTAATAAACATAAACAAGCAATCAACGATAAATTAAGCATTCGATAGAAACAAACCAAACATTCAAATCTTCATAGCCATGGCTAATACCCAAGGGTATTAGCCCTTAATCATCATAATCAATACAAAAGTAATAATCCAACGAAGGTAAACTAACCGAGTTAAACGAATGATACTAAAAATCAAACAATTACAAGAGTATAGGAGATTACAAGGTGTTTCCTATGGAATTAGTAGCTTTGCTAGACCTCTTCTGCTCTTCTTGTCTTCTGAAATTGACTTTTGTGGTTAAGGTATCGAAAATATGATCAAGCATACTGAAAACCCATTTTTAGGTTTTCTATTTATATTGTTTGGAATTTGGTCAATACGGCGTATCGAGAGATATGGATACGGTGTATCGGGGGTTTCTTAGAGTAGGGACCACGTTCGATATCTTCCAGAATATTTTATTACTTTATATTAAATACGGCGTATGGATGTCTCCTGGATATGTCGTATTGGACTTTGTATCTTTGTGGTTTCTTGTGAAGTGCAGATACAGATACGTCGTATCTTCCATGATGGATACGGCGTAAAGGATGTCAGAGACAATTTCTTCATATTTCTTCGTTTAAGCTCCAGAATGCGTGCCTTTTTGCTAATATTTACCAAGTACTCCATAATTACTGCAATCCCAAGCCCAAGTATCATCAAATTGTGCACAAATCTGCAGCCTCACCAGCTCAGCCATATCAATAATCAGAAGCTCCGGGGCAATAACCATTAATCCTCCAAGTATCTCCGCAGTCAGGAGTCCAAAATGCTCAGCCAATCGAGCTACAAACTGCCCACCAGAAATATGAGCCCCGCTCTTCCTCTTAGTGGCAAACCTTCTCAGATATCGGGCTAGCAAGTAAGGGATGTTGACCGATCCAACATCCAACCCTCTCAAGTAAAACAAATCAGTCACGGTCACCTTTTCAGGTGCCTGACTCCTCCCAGCAATACTGTGCCATCATCCTATGGCAAAGTCTTAATACCGGATCCCTAATCAAAGTGTAGGAAGGGGAGGTCCTAAGAAATCTCTGTCAGAAGAAATACTCCTCCAATAGTTATGTATATCCCCCTTCCCGAGGATCATCCTCTCACTCTTACTCCAGTATCTAGTAAACCCGAGGGACTCCATCTCCTCCCCGGTATGTAATCCCAAGGCCTAAATAAACTGCCTCCATCTCAATCGTCTCCAGGCTCCGCCTAACTGAAACTGAATAGTATCAAGAACATCCAAGTCAAGTAATACCTCTCTAAATCTGAGCGTGCTAAGGAACTCCATAATGAACTCCCAAACTAGTGGTCCCCTAGTACCAAACAGCCTCCCCAAGCCAGACTAGTAAACACTACTACACCGACATCATCACGGTGCTCCATCGCCATCCTAGCAAACAAACCGTCCCTCATAAGCTCGGGCATCCACTGAAAATCCACAACCTGAACCCTGTGTATCTCTCAACTGTATATCCTCTCCAATCTCTCCTCGAAGTCAGCAATATCAGCATTAGAATACTCAAGACCCTGGTACCTGAGAAATGGGTGTCTCTGCTCACGTGGTGGTAAGGGTGCCATATCTGCAAAATTAATGACAGAAAGCACAAAGATTATAGAATTTAAAACCTTCTATCCTGAGGGTGGATATGGCGTATTTAAAAAAATGGATACGCCGTATAAGGATCAACATTTCAATACGCCGTATAGATTTTTAGTCAAAACGGCGTATGGGATTTAAGATTCAGGATCCCATTCTCATCAATACTCCATATTCAATTTAATGAATACGCCGTATTGAGGTTTTAAAATTGGGTAAAAATTGTCCCCGACAGCGACGCTAAAAACTTGATGTGTCGTTGTGTGGTGTATATTTTATTGATTCAAGTTTTAAATTTATATTTTGCTGACTAAACCAAAAACAACACTTTAACGGGCAGTGTACCTGATCGGTAGTAGTTTCGTGGTAAGTAGGGTGTCGAACACTTGAAGCGAGGTTAAATCTATCAATTTAATTAATATCTTGGTTATCTAATCTATGTTAATTTTATTCTATTCTAAACCTATGTTAAACCTATGTCAGTCTAAATCCTAATTCTAACGGGAAAAGGAGTTTTCAGCCTGAGAGACTGGCATGGTTTGGTTGGTGACTACAATCAATTCAAGGCACTTTTACCCACCAATCAATTAACAAAAGATGAAAGAGCGGTCAAACCTTATATAAGAAAACTGTATTAACCATTATTAATTCGATTAGAAAGTTGGTTTGTTTATTAAGTGCAATGATTTCTTCTCTCGAGGTGGCCATATCTTCTTAAGACTTTGGCATTACCTCATCCTGAACACTAGAAACATTAATGTTCAGTCATAATTAAAGCATCCACATAAAGCATCCTTATTTGCTGATTATAATCTATCTTAGGGATTAAAGCAATGGTGAACTATTGTTAAACCTAGCGATATAGAGACTTAACCCACTTACGCTCTTAATGGCAATTTAATACCTATTAGTCCACTTGTTCCGAACTATCCAATGGAGATCATAACGTTACCTTGTTGAATTAGTAGTCACCTGCTATTCCAAACGATCGATAAACAAATGGAAATATCTAATTAAACTAGTAAGCCCGAAGCCGTATCCTATACACAGACTTAGGAACGACAATATTTGAGTAATAATCTATAATTTCAAGATGTATAAATTACTATATGGAGAGCCTATCCCTGAACTCTATATCTACTATGGTCCCTCTACTAGATCCAGTTGAATGATATGTCCGCAAACAAAAGCGCGTAAACAAGTAATTAATTAATAACAACAACAAACATACAACAATAAATCAAGAAATCAAGATAACAAATACCAAACATTCAGATCTTCAAAATAATGCTAATACCCTAAGAATTAGCCTTCAAACATCATAATAAATACAAAAGCAATTATTTAGCAAAGGTAAACTAACCGAGTTAACGAATGAAACCAAAAACTGAACAATTACTAAAGTATATGGAATTACACGATGTCTTTTATGGAATTAATAACGTTGCTCGACCTCTTCTGCTCTTTTTCTCCTCTGAAAATCGACTTTTATGCTTTAGATATCGAGAATATGATTTAGCACACTTAAAACTTATTTTTGAGTTTTCTATTTTAAAACTCATTTTTGAGTTTTCTATTTATAAGGTCTGGAAGTCGGTTGGATACGGCGTATCCAAGTGTTGGATACGGCGTATTAGGGATTTCTTGGAGTAGGGATCATGCTTGATATCTTCCAGAATATTATATTGATTCCATATTTTAAATACGGCGTATTGCGCCTCTCTGGATACGGCGTATTAAACTTTATCCTTCTGTGGTCTTTGGTGAGTGCAGTCACGGATACGCCGTATCTTCCTTGATGGATACTGTGGAATTGACTTCGGAGAATATAATCATCAAAATATCTTTTCATTTTAAGCTCCAGAATGCGCGCCTTTTGCTATCTTTCACCAATTACTCCATAATTACTGTAATTCTCAAATATAAATGATTAAGTAACAATTCTTTGCAATAACTATACAAAATGGGTTAATAACATGGGATAAATGATGCTATAAAATAGACGTTATTTATGTCATCACTGGTTAACAAGTGCATACACATCCGGTGGAAGACCGTGAAGAATGATATTCATTGCTTGAATGTCACAATCATCTTGAGTTGTTTGCTTTTTTTATATTTTTTCTGTGTAGTTCAGAGTATTTCTTAGGTCTAGTTTGCCCATTTTCTTCAACAGTTGGATAAACCAATGGACCATTATCGATTAAATCAAGCATCATCCACTGTGTTTCTTCCCGTTTGATGAAAAAGACAGTATACGACTTGCCAGAAATCGTACATTGACTTTTTCAAGCATCTATAAGAACTGTTTCTCCACTGCATACAACAATGAGTGGATCTTTCAAAAGTAGTCCATCATAAATTAATTGCAAAGTGAAATGATTAAAAATTGATCGAACATTGATAAAAGAGGATGTGTTAAATTGTTGTTTTGGTGGTGATTAAGATTGAATTCCCACCGGGATTTTACAATCTTCACTAAATCGGAGAAAACCATGTATTTCCGAGGGGATTTTAAAAAGTAAGACCAAACCGAGAAAATACAATCTTTTAGTGACTGATGTAATATTTCGCTAGAATAAACCAAGGAGATGTTTATTGTGTTGATAAGATATGAATAATTGACAGAGTATACGTTTTACACAGACTATGTTAATTCTGTTGAAACTAGCATCCCTGTCATAAATCGCTTAGAACATAATTCGCTTTGAGATCCATATTTCGCTTAGAATATTTTGCTTGTCCTAAGAAAAATTAAGCGAGATTTCGTTCCTCGAAATGACGTATTACGCTTGAAGTCAACCTGTCAAATATTCGCTACACAACAATAATTCCGCTATACACATTTCGCTGCAGTACATAATATTCACTATAGCAAAGCATGGTTTTGCTACCTTCATAACATATTTCGCTTCATTGAAATAAAAAGTACCTTTTTCCACCAAAAATCACCAAACCACCCTTATTGACGTTTAAAACCTTGTATTTTTATTGCCACAACTATTGTATCTTAGGCCTATATCTTGCTTAAAAACACAAACTTTAACACTTTTAAACACAAAAATCCGGGTTTGAATTCCTAAGCACACGATAACCAAAGAGGAACTAAAACTAATGATCTAACCAAGATATAAACGCACACAAGCTCACGATATCACTCCCATGGTGACTGATATTAAGAATATTATTGTGAAAACAAGAACAAGTAAGTGTTCTAATTCTCCTCCCCCACTTGAGATATACAACACCCTCGTTGTATAAATATAAAATTAAATATAGGAAATATAAAGAATTAGAATGGGAAACTCCCCTGAGATTTGCTCGGTATAATCCTCCATGTTACGTTTATAAGCAAGATTGTGTGTGCGATAACGTCTGAATCCTAGCACGAACAACATGCACACAGTAATTTCAGAAAATAAGCATACCACTAATCATGTTACATTGCTCAGCAAGCTCCTGTATCAATCAATGAGAAAACAATGCAATTCTATCTCGGTTGTTTCTGCTTGGTTAGAAAATAAAATCCTAGAAAGCGAATAGGAAATTGATACGCCGTATGGTTTGAGGCGGATACGCCATATCTTAACCTGTGTTAAAAATCCTAAGTACGAGTCAGATTAACTAATACGTTGTATTCGTTTAACGAATACGCCGTATAGAAAATCTGATAAAAAAGTTTTTAAATGCAAAATTTAAAAGACAGGATAATGTCCAAAAATTCGATACACCGTATGAGGGTGGTACGGATACGCCGTATCGATGTCTGGGAAGACAGACTCGATAATAAAATGAAAAACAGCCGGGTTGTCTCCTGAAAAGCACTTTTCTTTCAGCTAGTCTTTAAGTTAGACTTTTTCCTTCAGCTTCTTTACTCCATCTCATGCATACTTATGTGCCCGCATGTCAGCCATTCTTCCATTGTTGTATCTCGAATATATTTGGGTCCTAAGTTCAAGACCCCCTTGTAGAAACTTTTGAGCTTTTGGTACGGATGCGAGATTCCATTCAGCTTGTCATGCACACTTACCTTCAGTAATGGCCTGATCTTGTTGCATTGGGCATTGGATAAATGTTTAAACCTTGGATGTGATCGCGCCATTTAATAAGTCACGTTATCATTACCATTGTGGATAGTGATTAATCCGTCAAACCTTCTTGCTTCCACACATGAAGCCTTGCAGAATGGCTCTCCAAAAATAACATCTCATATGTCTTGATCTCGGTAGCCATCCATATTCTCCACTACTACAAAATAAGTTACAACAAAAACATTTCCCATAAATATAGGTACATTCATAAAATCTCCAACTACATTCTTTCCTTTGTATTCAAATTTGTCCTTCATTATAGAATTGTAAAACTTTCTAGACATCATATTAACAGACAAAATTAGGGAAAAAATTAGCATTTACATGTTCAAAACCTATCATGCATGAAAATCTTAAGTTGTAGGCATAATCAATATGGATCTTTCGATCAAAGTTACAAAAACTAGGGTATTCGCCAAAACTTTCATTATTCCTAGTATTGATTATGTCAATCATGGGTTTATCAATTACCTCACCTTCCTTAATTGTGGGCATCAAATCATCAACTTGATCTCTTCTAAGTTCTAATGGTACATTAAGATCGTTTAATTTGATGTAATCTCCATATAAAGGGTCTAACAAACTATTTAACACCAAAGTCTCTCCCATTAGCCTAGCTTTTAAATCAAGTTTCATACATTCTCTCAAACTTAACATGTAGACCCTCTTAATCAAACTACTAGCAGGTTTCACACTATAAAAAATAATTTTCTCATCCCCTACCCTCAAAGTAATCTTTCTTTTAAACATATCAATCTTAGCGTAGGCGGTAGACAAAAATGGTCTTTCAAGGATCAAGGGCACTTTGACATCCTCGGATATATCTAGTATTATGAAGTCTACGGGAAAAACAAACTTACCAATCCATACTAGTACATTTTCAGCAATTCCCTTTGGATGTTTCACCGTTCTGTCTGCTAATTCAACTGTTAACTTAGTGTGAGCTAATTCACCTAAACCTAGATTGAGGTAGGTCGAAAAAGGCATTACACTTATGCTAGCTTCTAAGTCAACGAGGGTATTTTCAAAGCAAACATTATTAATATAGCTAGGTAAAATGAAACTTCCTAGGTCTTTCTCCTTTTAAGGTAGGGAGTCGTCGACACGTGTAGCTCCATAAGAGTAGGCATCCAAGCATTGCAGTCCATACGATCCCTTCTTCTCATCATAGTAATAATCATTCAAACGACTTAGAAACGAAATAGTCGTCGTCCCCCATACTCGAACACCAGCTACTATTTTTGTTTGGGCCGATACGGCGAATTTGGATGATCGTAACGGCTCTCGTGGTCATATCCAGCTTCAACAGTAGTCGAGATCGACTTGACATGATCTCTCGGGTTTGTTTCAGTAGAGCTAGGTAGACTTCCAAATCCTCTTTCCTGTAGTACCTTGCTCATTTACCCGATTTGAATCTCCAAAGTTTTGATCGAAGCTCCTTGGTTTCTGATAGCAGCGTTAGTGGAAGCTCGAATTTCCTTGATCAAGTTGGAGTTTTCTTCATGTCTCTTTGTTGATTCAATCATAAACTTCCTTAGTGATTCTTCTATTGATTGTCTTCGTTCTTGATACGAAGGGTTTGCATTATTTCTTTGGTAGAATCTCAGAGCTGCTGCTATATATTGCCCTCCTTGTTAGAAGGGTGCACCAAACTGAGTATAATAGGCTTCTTCAAGGGTTTTACCTTCTTCTTTGAGTGGACAGTCTTTGGTGTAGTGGGGTCATTTACATTGCTTACATCCCACTTGAGTAGCATAAACATTTTCATTTACCTTCTTGATTTCTCTTCCAAGATTATTGAGTTGTGCTTGAATTGCAGCCAATCCATCAGAAGTTTTAGTACTTCTTGTCCTATAAATCCATGTGTCATTTTGAGGAATATTCTGCCATCTCTAGGATGGCTACTTTTGCATCGGCAACTATCTTAGTTGGTATGTCACCTTTTGAATCAAGAATTTGTCTAGTTGGAACATCCAATTCATTGTAAAACAAGATCACCTCCTGCATCTCCGTTAAGTAATGTTGAGGGTACTTCATCAAGAGTTCTTTAAATTACTCCCATGCTTGGTAAAGGGTATTATCGGGTTCTTGCTAAAGTTGTTGATCTTCTCCATTTTCTTTGCAGTTCGAGCAGGTGGGCAATATTTGCATAGAAATTTTGTCTTTAAATCTGCCCAAGTTTTAATCAAACCAAACGGTTTATTTCTTAGCCAATGACTCGCGGCCCAGTTAGGGATATAGGGAAAACTTAAAGCATTACTTGATCTTGAGTAATATTAGGAACATGAAATAAGTCAACAATCTCTAGAACTTTCTCTATGTGTTCGTTCGCATCTTTATGATCCGAACCGCTGAAGGTGTTGTCTCGTAGTTCCTTAAGAAATTGGCCTTTTAGTTCAAAGTAATCTTTGTCATCGATCTTAGGCCTAGCAATTCCCGATCCATAGTCAGCTTGGGTTTTGCTCATGTATTATTCCATGGTTTTCGCCATTGTTTCTACAACTTCTTCCTCGGTGCCAAAAACTTGATTTGTCAAGACTTGGTGTTTTGAAAAGCTTCCTAGATGATCAAAATTCTTGTTCTAGATCCTTGAAGGGCATTAATAGTTCCTTTGTTAAACTCCTTGTCATGCACTACCTGAAACAGAGGATAAACAATCAGTAGGATAGGCTCGGGAAAAAGAAAACGCAGAAATACGGAAATCAAATGCGAAAAATCAGCTTATGTTACTGTATCAGACAATCGATACGCCTTATTCAATTGATCTGAATACGCTGTATCAATCTATTGAATGGATACGCTGTATTGGATAAGAAGGTTATATACATCGTATTTAATTGAAGTGGATACGCCGTATTAGGTTATCGACCAGAACAGTGTATAGAAAACAAATAAACAAACAAACAAAACAAACACACAAATAAAACAAGCAAATAATGGAAAATAAATATACAGAATGTTATACTAATCTAAATTACCCTAATTAATCTTAATTACACTAATCCTAAGGGTTAAGTTAATCTAATTTTAAAAACAAAAATATTAAATAAAAGTCAAGATTAAAATTTCACTCCCCGACAGCGGCGCCAAAAACTTGATTCGTGCTTTCGTGTAGGTGTTATTTATGTTTTTAAGTTTTAAATTTATATTTTGCCAACTTTACCTAAAACAACACTTTAACGGGCAGTGTACCCGATCAGATGGAGTTTCGTGGTAAGTAGGCTGTCAATCACTAAGAGCGAGAACTAATCTTTTATTTTATCAATATTTTGGTTAACTAAACTAAATTAATTTAAACTATGTTAATTCTATTCTATGTTAAACCTATGCTAAACCTATGTTAATCCTAATTCTAACGGATAATGGGGTTTCAGCCTGAGAGAGTGGCACAGGTTTTATGGTAACTTAGATTAATTTAAGACACAATAACACACGCAAGCAAACAGACAAAAGATAGAAGAGCGGTCTAGCCAAATATAAGAAAACTGTATTAACCATGATTAATCCAATTAAAACATTGGTTTGTTTATTTAGTGCAATGAATGCTTATCTCGAGGCGGCATATCATTCCAAGATTTAGGCGGGACTTCTTCCTAAAACCTAGACACGTAGAATTCTGTCACAATTAAACGCATCCGCATAAAGCATCCTATTTGCTGATTATAATCTATCTTAGGTGATTAATAATGGTGATCTTATTAAACCCTAGCTCATAGAGACTTTACCCACTTACTGCTTAATGGCAATTTATATTCTAGTAGTCCACTGTCCAAGTCTTTACCAAAAGAATCAGTACATTATTTGTTAGATCCAAGTTAACCTAGCTAGTACCAACTTGTTCAAATATCCCAAAGGTTAATATAGGTCATTATTGTGTCCTATTGATCAAGTATATAAATTACTATATGGATAGCCAACCCGACCTCTAGCTAACTTGGTCGGTATCACTAGATCCAATTGAATGATAGTTCGCATACAAAAGCACGTAAACAAGTATAAATTGATAAACATAAACAAGCAATCAACGATAAATTAAGCATTCAATATAAACAAACCAAACATTCAAATCTTCATAGCCATGGCTAATACCCAAGGGTATTAGCCCTTAATCATCATAATTGATACAAAAGTAATAATTCAACCAAGATAAACTAACCGAGTTAAACGAATGATACCAAAAAACGAACAATTACTAGAGTATAGGAGATTACAAAGTGTTTCCTATGGAATTAGTGCTTTGCTCGACTTGCTACTGCTCATCATGTCTTCTGAAATTTACTTTTTGTGGTAAAGTATCAAAAATATGATCAAACATACATAAAACTCGTTTTTAGGTCTTCTATTTATAGTGTCTGGAATTTGGTCGATACGGCGTATCGAGAGAGTTGGATACGGCGTATTGGGGGTTTCTTGGAGTAGGGACCACGTTCGATATCTTCCAGAATATTTTATTACTTATAATTGAAACGGCAATGGATGTCTCCCGGATACGCCGTAATTGGCTTTTGTATCTTTCGTGGAATTTCTTGTGAAGTGCAGTCACAAATACGTCTGTAATTTCCCTTGATGGAAACGGCATATAGATTCAGAGACAATTTCTTCATATTTCTTCGTTTAAGCTCCAGAATGCGTGCCTTTTTGCTAATATTTACCAAGTACTCCATAATTACTGCAATTCTCAAATATAAACGATTAAGTAACAATTCTTGCAATAATTATAAAAAATGGGTTATTTACATGGGATAAATGATGCTATAAAAGTGACGTTATTTGATGTCATCAACCAGCTACGACGTAGTTGGCCCGTAGGGGCTACGTCGTAGCCCATGTGTAGACTTGCCATTTGAAGACTCTACGGTGTAGCTCAACAACATGGTTACACCGTAGCTAGTAAAGATCATATGTATATTTAGTGCATTTATTGAAATACGACGTAGCCCAACACTTATGGCTAGGTCGTAGCTAAGACGAAGTTATAAATACAAGACCCAATGTTTGTCATTAGACACACATTGGAGACGGGAGTGAGAGAGGACGATTAGGGCTACATTAGGATTCGTTTTTCAGCTGCTATCACCACCATTTCAAGGGAGAATTAGCTTTAACGTTATTTGTATTATTCATTCATCAAAGTCTGTAGGGATGTTTAATGTTTAATCAATCAATGGTTAATTTTATTATATTCTCTGCATACTTTAGTGATGCGGTCATCGTAGGACTTCAACAAGAAGTTTTTACGAACCTCCCTAGCATGAGTACCTACCGTTGTATGTATAGTAGATGCAAGACTCGTGGGTTGTTTATTGTTTCTTTAGGGAATGAGTTGGGGAAGGGCTTGACATGGCCTAACAGAATTATAAGGGGTTGATAGAAGAATATTTTTTGTGTTTTATATATTATAGAAAGCAGATAATTCTATGGTTTGAGAGGTTGGTGTAAATAAACTATTAAACCTAACTAATAATAACTAACTACTGGTGAAAACTTTATGATAATTAAATGTATTTACTTAATCATGCATTACTTATCATATTGTTTCTCCTAATCTTGTTGCCTTGTCACACTTGTGATGTAATGTGTAAGTATTTCCTAAGTTATGAACGAATTACACGAATTTGTTGTCTATTTCATATTCCGTTAAGGCAAAGCACAAGTGGTATGTGTTTAATTACACATACCTTTGACCATTAAAAACGGACTTAAACGACCAAAAACATACCAAAAATACATTGTATTTGTATGTTTTGCATTTCAATTATGTAGGTAACGGATATTCAAGAAAAGGACAAAAACAAAGCCAAAAATGACAAAACCGAGCACAAGAACGGAAAGAGCGTGAAGAAAAGTCAAAGTCAAAGCCTAAAGTCAAAAAGTCAACAGGGTCAAAATCAAGTCAAAGTCAACCCCGAGAAGTAGCATTGGAAAGAGCATCGAAAACCGAACCCAAAATCCTAAACTGCCAAAAGTGGGCCCACCCGTACCCACCTAGTGGGCCCGGGTCAGCCCACTTATATATTACACTCACTTAACCCTTTTAAAATAACCCAATACACTTTTATACTTTACCCGGCCAATCCAAAAAGCCCAAAACAACTTAACAGCCCATCACTATGGCTGTTAAGTCTGTTAGCACCACAAAGGACTAATTTTGCAATAACACATATAACTTTGAGGGACTAACTTTGCCAAGTCCTCAAAATTTTCATCATCACAGGGACTGTGCGTGTAAATGAACTTATCAAACAGATGGACTACTTTTGCCAAACCACAAAACTTTTACCATGTCACTTTTATAAACCCTTTCCCGCCAATGCACAGTAACCAAGTACTGTTCGTTGTCTCCTACCTCCTTGCAACTAAACAAAACTTATTAAAACCATAAACCCTAATCCTACCAAAACAAAGTCACACCCCCTAAAAACCAAACCCCACACGACATTCCATGCTGGCAATCCTAGGAATTTTCATTCGTTGATGGGACCAGGACAAAGAATTAAGGGCTATGATCACTTGACTTGGGCACTACTCAAGATTAATGGCTATGATTGATTGAAGATTTATCTCACACAACAAAAACACCCTTGAGCCCTCTCAGTGAAGAAACACATCAAATGGACAAGAGACTTAGTCGTTTTTTATAAGTAGGACCATTGTAAGCCCATAGTGGCATCTAGCTTTTAATTTCAGCTTTATTTTAGTCATAATTAGCCTAATGTACTTTTGTTTTTCCATTGTAATGTTTTTAAGGTTAATTAAAAACATAGTTTATGTTTTAAAATCTCTTTTCAAGTTTTAAGGTTAATTTATGTTTCAAAAGCCATTATAAGCTCTTAGATAAGCTTTCATAAGCTTTTATTAAACCACTTTTATAACATGTTTTCATAAAAAGTGACATAAGTATATAAAGTGTTAAGAAAATTTACAAAAATTTACCCTCAAATACCTCAGCTTAATATGGATAAGCTAGCTTGGGAAGAGCTTATAGACCTTACTAGCTTGTCTTTGACAAGCTAGAGCTTGTAGAATACTTTATTTGCCCTGTTTTGAGCAAGGGCTTGGTAAGTTTTCCATTTTTCAATTTTCTAGCTTATTTACTGTTTTAGTGCTTATTGTTGCTTATTGCCTGTTTTATTTGCTTGTTTATGCTCATTTATGTTATTTATGCTTATTTGTCTTTGATTGTTGCTTATATGCCCTTGTTTGAGTTTTTAAATCAAAACTGCCTTAAAATGCCATTACACTGCTAGTTGCTTATTTGCTTATTTAACTGCTTATTAACTGTGCCTTTTATGCTTGTTATTGCTGCTTAATAGTCAACTGTCATTCATCTGTTTTCACAAAGCTTAGCTTAAAACTTTGTTAATCAAGCAAAAAAAATTTGTGTCTTAAAGGGGTGTTTGGCATAAGCTTAAAATGGGTCAGAATGGTAGTTTTAATGGGTTGGGTCACTAAGCCAGATTTAACTAGCTATTTTAAGTAGATTAAAAATGTTTTCAAAGGTTGTCATTGTTTAAATTTCAATTTTAAGGTCTTAAGTAGTTTTAGTTAGAATCTGTGGTTTTCTTTTTCTTTATGTCAGCTTATTTGATTAGTTCTTGATTAAGTGTCATTTAAGAGTATTTTCATTGCTGTTTTTTAAGTCATAAATGCAGATATAGTAGAAAAAATCTAGTTAGAGTAAACATTGGCCTGTTGTGTTCTAAGTCAAAACCGTCAAAATTTCTTTTAGTTATAAAAAATCCATTTTCAATCTTAAAAATTAATTAGTAAAAATTATTTTTGGCTTCTGAATTTTTAAGAAAGTTCATTGGTGGCCATAATTCACTGTTTTTTGGATTTTGATTTTCTAAAGAACGGGATTGAATCCCGTTCACGATTTTCGTGTTTTTAAGCTTAAATTACCTTCGTTTTTGGTCTAGTTTTCTTTGTTCTTACATTTTAGTCACTTAGGATTTATAAAAAGTTAAAAAGTCATTTTAGGATTAATTTTTGATAATTTAGGTTTTTAGACGCGTTTAGGTGTCCCGTTTGCATTTTTAGTTTAAATTTGTGTTGCCTTAATTATTTTTAGTATAGATTGCATTAATTTTCCCGTAGATTTAGAAAACCAATCAAAATCTTTGTCATTCAAACATCAAATATCAAACCGACTCTCGACTTTCTAATTCACTCCTCGTTGGGGATAAACAACCTTGGAATTCATACTTCTTTGGATATATAAATTGATTTTCTTTGAGAGTTTTGACTTGTCACCTTGGTCACGGGTGATTTGTTGGAATTTGCTTGTATATTATTAATTATATATACATATACTACAAAGAAAAGATAAAAAAATCAACAAGTAAGGTAGTATGAAGACTATTACAAGGCCCCTAAGAGCATATTAAATGCGTGTGAAATACCTTAAGAGGGATCAACCATATAAGGGGCAAGGTAGTATGAAGACTGTTACCCTATGGTATCCTTTCTACACACTCGCGTTTCCCTAGATGTGTCAACAGTGATACAGACAAAAACTGGTTTTCTAAGGCCTAACGCGCATATTCATCAACAAGAAGCAACAGTAAAAGGATCTACAATCCGACTTTCATGCAATCATAAGCAAATACAAAGGAGGGTTTAGCCTCGCATGTTATAAAGGAAGTAATAAGATAAATCAATGACACAACACATAGACATATTGAATGATTAATGATGAATAACCTTACTTGAATAAAAACATGGATCCAAGATAGTATATAAGGGTTTTGAGGCCCTAAAAATGACCTATGAAGCTGCTACAAGGACTAGGGCTCGTCTCCCTAAGTTATACAAAGTAATCCCAAAAGTTACACTCTTAAAACCCTAAAAACAGTTTTGTATATATAGGCATATCGACGCGACGGTGTCGCTTGATGCTTCTGACGCCGTCGCCACATAGATGGTTCTATATCCACTTTAAGTCGGCTACGTTGTGACGCCCTCGCCAATATCCAGACACTGTCACCAGATAGATCACGAAGGCGTCACTTTATGACTGCGACGCCGTCTCCACGCTTTGAGAAGAATACTTCTTGGTGAATCTTCATGCAAGTCTGTAATCTCGTCCGTTTCTTCTCCAAATGAGCCCACGTCAAGTGTATTTTCTCCAAATGCCATCCAAGTGCTAAAAATACAAAAACAAACGATTAAGCATATAATCTTGGCATATTTGCATGATTTATGAGGTTAAATGACTCTAAAATAGTGTATAAAATGACACCTCATCAAATACCCCTACACTTGGGATTTGCTTATCCTCAAGCAAATGGGCTTTTCTACCTAGATAATAGAAATATAAGAGTCATTTAACCTACTCTTCAAAGTATTTTATAACATAGCCTTCTAGACCTTGTAATTAAAAGCACGGAAAGTATATACTAGCACCTCACATAAGTGTTTGGGGATTCTCTCTTTCTCTCGGGTGTATAATAAATTATAACATAATAGGGAAACAGAAAATCAACACTCATTACCTGTCATAGCATATAAATTACCATAGGATTGGTAAAGGATCAAACCTCCACCGTTAAAGTGCAAGTATTATTCATTACTATCTAAGAGGTCTTTTAAAGGGTTGTGGGGTGTAGGTGTAAGATAACATATAATGGAAACAGAAACGGATGGGATACATTTGGGTGGCTTTAGGTGAATTTGGAGTGGAATGGTTAGCTAATTATTTATACGAATACACGTTGGTTTAGTTGCTAAGCCAAGACTCAGACAAAGATATACAAACTCTACACAACTCGACATCAATCTCTTTCTTTTTCTTTTTTGTATTTCTCTTTTTTTCGAATAACATAATACGTCACATGGGGCTTATAGATGCACCCCTACACTTGAGCTTTTACATACTTTACAAGTTGCCCTGCCATTGCTTAAACATATAATACATCATAGGGGTTTATAGACACACCCCTAAACTTGAACTTTTACATACTCGATTATTTACAATCTAACTAATGACCCGATTTGAGGTGGATCAAAAATAATCATGAAGATCATCTACAAACATATGTGGGTATTGATTTAAACTTTTTTCCCCATTCTTTCGCGAAATAAAATATTATCATGACATTCCCAATCGTTCCAACAACGTATTTTAAGGATAGGGACTAGCAACGTGTACTCAAATAATTAACTTGGGTTAAAACAATATGTACTAAAAGTGAGTACATACAAGGTAGGCTAAGGTGATTTGGGTGTAACGATTGGTTTAAGGGTGACAATGCTCTTTATTATAGTCTGGCTTAACCAGAAAATTACAAGAACCGTGAAAAAGGATATGCTCGAAGGGTTGTACTATGGGTATCCTGCACTAAAAATGAGTGCATGGCAAGGGTGTGGCATAGTTATATGATCGGTGTGACCATCATAAACAATTACAGGTTTAAAACATGGGTTAATCCTAGTGCCTTTATCAGATAACCTAAATTCTGGCCTATGCGGTCTCAGAATGGCATCACAAAAACAAGTTCTAGAATTTAATATACTACCGGTACACTCATATAATTTAATACCGATACCAATGCTCTAGAAAAGGCGACAAAACCACATATACACATCCGTAACGACGGAATAGACACACATGATTGCTCACTCCTTAACTCGAGAAAGCTAAAGGTATAAACTATCTTGGGTATCAATAATAGATACCCGAATTCCTATAGATCTAAAGGCGAACCTCACATTTTTGGGGTGGAATTCTGAGGGTTTTTGTGCTAGTCATATACATTCCTATCCATGAGACGCTATTAATACTCGGTTTTCGTCGGTATGTGTCATAAAAATTTTAAATTTGGGTCAAAATTACCTTTTTATGCTATGTTTTGATATATTACCCATCATTTCAAGGACAAAGCAAATGGCAAATGAAAGAATAGTTTCTAAGGCTTATTTCCCCCTACACTTAAGTTGAACATTGTCCCCAATGTTCTATAGAAGTACTCGTAAAAACGAATAAAGGGAAAAGAAAACAAGTAAAAGAAACTAGTACTCCCCTGGTTTGCTCAATAATGGAGAAGAAACATGCGATAACTGGTTAAATCGTCCTCCAAGAATTATCCAATGGTAATACTCCAAGGAACTTCCAAGCTTTTTATCATCAATATAACCTGTAAATCAAGACTACGGAAAACTACACCAAGCATAAAAAAAAACAATATTTGGCGGGTAGATAAATATACAACATGAATTTAGGGTTTTCGATCTACGAAACAGGAAGATAGGAGAGAGTATGATATAATTGTAGGTTTTAGCATGGTTTACAAAAGAATTACAAATTTAAATATTGCACATTTTATTTTTCAGAAATACTTGAAAATTTTCAAATTTTTACATAGCTGGAGACGCGACGCCGTCAGGATAAAATCTGACGCCGTCTCCAGCCTCTATGAAAATTTCTTCTTCGTTTTTAATGAGAAATTCCAGCACAAATTTTTTATAAGTCAAATATGAAAAAAAGTATTGCATAAAAACCTTGAATTAATCATTACATTTCATATAACTTGAAAATGACGCGGAATAATCTAATTAATTGATCTTAAATGCTTTGAATTTGGTTCTTACCCATCATAACAATTACAGGTTTTAAACATGGGTTAATCCTAATGTCTCTTATCTAGAAAATCCTAATACTTACTATGCAGTCTCGGAATGCATCACAAAAACAAGTTCTAGAATTTAATGTACTACCGGTACATTCATATAATTTAATACCGATAACAATGTTCCAGAAAAGACGCCCTAGATCATACATACACATCCGTAACGACGGAATAGACACATATGTCTGCATTCGAACCTTAACTCGAACAAGCTAAAGGTACAAATTATCTTGGGTATCAATAGTAGATACCTGAATTCTTATAGATCTAAAGGCGAATCTCACATTTTTTGGGGTAGAGTTTTGAGGGTTTTTGTGCTAGTCATACACATTCTTATCCATGAGGTGCTATTAATACTTGGTTTTTGTCGGTATGTGTCATAAAAAAAATTAAATTTGGGTCAAAATTACCTTTTTAAGCTATGTTTTGATATATTACCCATCATTTTAAGGAACAAGCAAATGGAAAATGAAGGAATAGTTTCTAAGGCTTATTTTCTGCCTACACTTAAGTTGAACATTGTCCTCAATGCTCTATAGAAGTACCCGTAAAAACGAATAAAGAGAAAAGAAAACAAGTAAAAGAAACTAGTACCCCCCTAGTTTGCTCAATAATGGAGAAGAAACATGCGATAACTGGTTAAATCGTCCTCCAAGAGTCGTCAAATGAAACTTCCTAAGAACTTCCAAGCTTCTTCTCGTCAAATATAACATGTAATCATAGACAAAGAAAACTACACCAAGCATAAAATCGACGGGATAGATAAATATACAACATGAATTTGGGGTTTCAACTCTATAAAAGCAGTAAAGATAGGATGAGAGTAATGATATAATTGTATGTTTATGCAGGTTTACAAAAGAATTATAAATTTTAAATATTGCACATTTTATTTTTCAAAAATACTTTAAAAAATTTGAATTTTCACATAGCTGGAGGCGCGACATCGTCAGGATAAATCCTGACTCCGTCTCCAGCGTCTATGAAAATTTCTTATTCGTTTTTAATGAGAAATTTCCTGCACGCAATTTTTATAAGTCAAAACTAAAGAAATCACTGCATAAAAACCTAGAATTAGTCATTACAATCATATGACTCGAAACTGACGCGAACTAATCTAAACAATTTATTTTTAAATGTTTAAATTTGGTTCTAAAAACCAGATATTTCCCCTACACTTATTTTGTTGTAAAATACCTTTGATTTCAAATAAGACGAAGTTACAAACAAACAAAGCATGATTACAACTAATTCAAACATAATAAAACAAATAATAAAGAGTTAAAACATAAGACACTCCTAATATGTGGAAAAGTAAATATTAGGTTGCCTCCCAAAAAGCGCTTTTCTTTGTTTACGAGTCTTGTAGCTAGACTCGAAGTCACACGTTCTTACGTGACTTCTCCTTTGTGTCTCTTGGCCTCTCTTTCCAATTTCATTAGGTGTTGAATTTCCTTGCTTATACTTTAGTCTTCTCTGTACTCGGGTCCTAAAGTCGGACTATCCGAGTAATAGGCTTTCCCACGGTCATCATTATTCTCAAGGACAAAGGGTGGTATGGAATCAGTATTTACATCCTTAAAGTCTATATGGTTAAACGCTTCCATCGTATGAGGCGTCTTAAATGTGATTTTCTCGTTATCTTTTTCGAAAGTAATCGTTCCCTCTTCCTGATCATAAACGAGACCAGTTTTTCTTGCAAATGGTTTTTCACATACTACTTCTCCTAGGTGGTGATATATAATGCTAGTGGTATCCTCCAAAATCATGAAATTACATTCGTATGTGAAGTTTCCTATAAAAACTTTTAAACCCCTGACTCTTCCTACAAAGTTGCTATTCTTACTAGGGTTGGATGGTTTTTGTCTCGACTCTAGCCCTTTATTCATGATCCCTTTGTAATGTTGTTTAGACATAACATTAATCGGTGATTCTAGATCGATGTAAGCTTGTCTTTTAAGGAAGTGACCAATCATGCAAGAGATCTTAATGTTATTTAAGTTTTCAGTTCTTATCTTTGCCCTTACCCAAGATGGTTTGGGGTATTTCAAGAGCCACTCATGATATTCTAATTCCTCTAAGGTGGGGAAGGTATCAAAGTATTCTATTTCATCTGAACTGACTAATGAGTCAACAATCCTATTATCCTCGAGCCATGACTTAATTTCTATTTTTTTTCTTAGGATCAAGAAACTCACTATTAGAGGTAGAACTAGATGGATCCGCATTCTCCATAATGAAGAGTGGAATAGTCAATGAAGATTACGAACAAACATACAAAGAAGAGATAGACTACAAGAAAGCTAATATGCGGAAATTAAAGTCTCACTTGAAAGGATTCAAGCGATTAGAACTAAGTTAAACTATGATCAAAACCTAACTATTCCCCACGTAGCGGCGCCAAAAACTTGGACTTCAACAAGAAGTTTTACAACTCCCTAGGCAGAGTACCTAACCGTTGTAGTAGTAGTATAGGCAAGACTCGGGGGTTGTTATCATTCTCTAGGGGAATAGGTTGGTAAGGCTTGATCACGGTCTAACAGAATTCTAGGGATTGAGAGAAGATTATTTTTGTGTTTTTATATTTTATAGAAAGCAGGTAAATCTATGGTTTAAGAGGTACTATTAAATAAACTAATTAATAAACTAATCTACTGGTGATAACTTTATGATAATTAAATGTATTTACTTCATCATGCATTACTTATCAGATTGTTTCTCCTAATCCTGTTGCCTTGTCACACTTGTGATGTAATGTGTAAGTATTTCCTAAGTTATGAACGAATTACACAAACCCATCGTCTATTTAATATTCCGTTAAGGCAAAGCACAAGTAAGGTAGTATGAAGACTATTACAAGGCCCCTAAGAGTATATTAAATGCATCTGAAATACCTTAAGAGGGATCAACCATATAAGGGGTAAGGTAGTATGAAGATTGTTACCCTATGGTATCCTTTCTACGCACTCGCGTTTCCCTAGATATGTCAACAGCGATACAGACATAAGATGGTTTTATAAGGCCTAACGTACACATTTATCAATAAGAAGCAACAGTAAAAGGATCTACAATCTGACTTTTATGCAATCATAAGCAAATACCAAGGAGGGTTTAGCCTCACATGTTATAAAGGAAGTAAGAAGATAAATCAATCACACAACACATAGACATATTGAATGATTAATGATGAATAACCTTACTTGAATTAAAACATGGATCCAAGGTAGTATATTAGGGTTTTGAGGCCCTAAAAATGACCTATGAAGCTGCTACAAGGACTAGGGTTCGTCTCCCTAAGTTATACAAAGTTATCCCAAAAGTTACACTCTTAAAACACTAAAAACGGTTTTGTATATATAGGCATATCGACGCGACGGCGTCGCTTGATGCTTCTGACGCCGTCGCCACGTAGATGGTTCTAGATCCACTTTAAGTCGGCTACGTTGTGACGCCGTCGCCAATATCCAGACACCGTCACCAGATAGATCACGACGGCGTCGCTTTATGCTTGCGACGCTGTCTCCACACTCTAAGAACAATACTTCTTGGTGAATCTTTGTGCAAGTCCGTAATCTTGTTCGTTTCTTCTCTAAAATGAGCCTAAGTCACGTGTATTTCCTCCAAATGCCATCAAAATGCCATCCAAGTGCTAAAATCACAAAAACAAACGATTAAGCACATAATCTGGGCATATTTGCATTATTTAGGGGGTTAAATGACTCCGAAATAGTGTATAAAATAACACCTCATCATTTTGCATGAGTGGCTAAGCACCTTAATTTCTAGCCTAGTTATGTATTTATTATTGTAGTTATGTTTGTTTCCTTTGTTTAATTATCATTTGTTTAGGATATCCTATATGCCTGTTGTCTAATCCTCGCGTTTTGGTAGTATTGAGGCTAGTGTAGATCCCATAAGCTATTTAGTAGACTGGCCATGTCAAAAGGTAGCTTATTCAGATACTAGGAATAGGGTTACATCTGTTCTTAGTGTAAGGGACTGGCGTATATCACCTGCATTAGATTAGACACTTATAAAGCACGAGAAATCCTTCTAGGAGAGTTTAATGTCGAATAGTGGGAATGCCGACACGTAGACAGGTCTTTAAGATAGTTGGGGGCTTAATCACTATGAACTAGATACCCGACCTCCGTGACCAACGGGGTTGAGATCATAGGAATTATAGGATAGGTTACGACTGTCAATCGTACTTAGTGATATTAGAGCCACCTAAATAAATAAGTAATTAGACATTGCACAAGGAAACATCATAGGCATGATAATAAAGAAATAACTTGGCTAGTACATTTATATCCCTTGATTTAATCTCTAATTTATTTTCAGCATTTGTTTTATTTGCATTTCTTAAAATCAAATCAAAACTGTTTTTCAATTCAAATTAATAACTCACACTTAGCTCTTGGGACGACATCGGATTTACCAATCATACACTAAACACGATCAGGTTCTCTGCCCGTTAGTGCGTTTGTTGACCCTTAGGTAAACGAGTTTTATAAATTTAAAATTTGGTAATTGCAAACATAAACACGCATCAAGTTTTTGGCACCGCTGCCGGGTAGCTAAAATTAGTTTTAATTTGAATTTTCGTAATTCTGCACACTTTTAATTATTTGTCATTTCTTTTAATTTTCACATTCTATTGAGCTTTCATTAAAAAATTTAGGTACATGACTAGGAGAGGAAACTCCAGGATACTCACCCCTTACGCAGACCCAGAAAATAGTTTAGAGCCAGGAAGGATATCACACCAATGTCTGTTCATGACATCTACTCTTTTTATGAATTAGAATCCTCTAAATCAGAAACCGAAGAAATGGTTGAGATTGATATTGAGACACTCACGATGGAGCAGTACTTGGGGGTAGTTCGAAATGATCAAAGGACAGGAGTAATGAGACCCGAAATTAGGGGAAATGTAAATTTTAAGATCAAAAGTGAATTCTTGCGAGAATTAAAGGACGATACTTTTTTCGGGAGAAAGGATGAGGACGCATACGAGCACGTGGAAAAAGTGCTAGATATTATTAGTTTTTTAACATTCCTGGAGTATCGAAGGATGCGATCATGCTGCGCGTATTTCCCATCACACTCACTGGTGCTGCGAAAAGATAGATGGGAAGAGTAACAGTCGGGGCTGTTAATTCATGGGACCTGCTTAAAAAAGTTTTTATTCTCAGATTTTGCCCACCTTCAAGAACTGCGAAACAATTGGAGGATATTCGCATTTTTAAACAAGAGGGGAATGAAACATTATACAAGGCCTGGGAAAGGTAAAATGACCTCCTATAAAAATGTCATGCTCACGATCTCAACAATTACCAAAAGGTAAGCATCTTTTATATAGGACTCGAGATTCCAAGCCATTGAATGTTAGATTCTCATGGACCAATCCTAAGAATGACAGCCACTGGGGCCCTTGTGGCAATTTAAGAAATGGTCGACCATTCTCAGAAATGGCATGACGGGGGAGGTAGTAGAGGTCTAGAGAGATATAGCTCGAATGGAATGAGCACAATCACAAGCAAGCTCAGTGATCTAGGTCGAGACATGAGGAAACTCAAAGAAAGCGTGCATGCAATTCAGGTAGGGTATGAAATGTGTGAAGGAATACATTTAGGAAAAAACTGCCACTTAAAAGTAGAAGTAAAAAGTATCAAGGCAACTAAATACGGAGAAGAGTAGAATAATGTCAAAAGTATCAAATATCCAATGGGACCATCAGGAAGCAGCTCACCCATGGTTAAACGGTCTAGTTTAGAGGAGACCATCGGAAGATATTTGGAGGAATCTAGCAAAAGGCAAGACAATTTTGAGGAATGGATGAAAAGGTTTAGAGAAAGCACAGATAGGAACCTTAAGAGGCATGATTCTTCAATCAAGGGACTTGAGAAGAAGGTCGAACAACTAGCTCAAGCAGTCCATTCGTCTATGACACATGATTTAAAATCGGTTAATGAAGTTAAAATTGTTGCTACCAAGAGTAGCCCTAATTCTCATTATTCTAATTCCCTTTATTCTAACCCTATTCTCTGTACATCTGCTGTCTCTAATCTTGTTGAACAGGAAATTTTCGAGAAAACAAGTAAAAGGAACAAAACTCCTAAATCCCTCGCCTAATATTGGCACTTTTGCTGATAAAGTCAAGAGTCGAATTGCTAAAGAACAAGAAAGGACGTTCCTAGAAGGTTAGAAAAAGTACTAGTTAACACCGCCTTGATTGACACCATTAGGCAAACTCCTGATTACACAAAAAGTTTACAAGAGCTTGTCTCCAAAAAGACAAGAATCGAGGAAGTGTCTATGGTTAAGCTTAACACTCAATGTTTAATAGTCCTACAAAATGAAATTTCAGCGAAAGAAAAAGATCCAGGAAGCTTCATTCTTCCTTGTATAATCGGTAATATGACTGTGAGTAATGTGTTATCTGACTTAGGAGCGAGTATTAACGTTATGTCATTCTCTTTGTTTAAACTTCTAGGTCCGGGTAACCCTAAACCTATTAAAATGCTAATAGAAATGGCCGACAAATCAATGCAATCCCCTAAAGGAATAATTAAAACGTCCTGGTAAAGATTGATAAGTTTATCTTTCTTGTGGATTTTGTTATCCTTGACATTGTTGAGGATGACAATGTTCCAATTAAACTAGGAAGGCCAATGCTCGCTACTGCCCATGCCAAGATTGACGTTTTCGGCAAGAAAATTTCCTTGGAATTCAGGGGAGAAAAAGTGATGTTTAATGCTAACGAGGGTGTACTTCCATTACCGGTTTCATTTGTATGTGCGATAAATAATTTTTAGGTTCCTAATGGCTTTAGAGAATAAGAAAACTTAGAAGAATTCTTGATGAACGATGAGATCAAAGGATATTTGGGAGATTTCTTGGAACTTGATGATCTCTTTCCCATAAATGATGTTGAACCTTTTGGAATACTCTCAAACTCGAATAGTGAGATGGGAATCAGATTGGAGGACTTTAGTGTAAACCTGGAAGACCTCATGGATGAACAAGCCCCACAATTCGGGCGAATTAAGGTAAACCACCAGCCAGTACAACCCCAATTCTCTGGAACAGGAAATAGGATTCACTATCAAAACCCGCACACTTTACAAATCACATTCAAAATAGTATTTGTGAATTTTAACCGTCTACACATCGTTAGTAACACATATTTTCTAGAAGAAGGCTAAACAACTAGTAACTGAGAATCAAATTAATCTATATGGGAAATATTTGTAGGGGTGGGCAAAAATTTATACATGTATTTGTTGGATGATACCCCCCCCCCCCCCCACCACCATTTTTTTATTGGATGTTATATATATTGTTCTAGAGGATGTTAGTGAGTTTATAGAAAAGGGATTAAACACAGATCTTGCTTGGAAGACCCTTTAAAGATTCCTCCGGGTTAGAAGAAAGTGTAACGAAAGGAATGGTTTGGTTTAAGATTGGGGATGACAAAACCATTTTTCAAATGCCCAGAGCAATTTCTAGGTTCCTCCATTTATCAACCAAATAATGCAATATGATAGCACCTGTTCTGCGAATCAGTGATTAAGATAAGGCCAATGGTTTTGACCATGCATATTAAAAGATCAAAAGATTTTATAAAGGATGTTTGGAATTAGGTGATGAATATAAGAAGGATGAAAAGGTGATTGAGTAGATCACCGACGGGCATGTAAGTGTCAACGACATGACGTAGACCCGGCTTGATTCCAATTTAAAGACCCGTTAATAAAAAAAAGTGCTTCTCAGAATACAACCTAACTTTTATCCTCTCTAGCTTATTTCTTTTTTGTATTTTGTTTGGTTTTATGTATTCTCTAATGTTTTTGCAGGTTACTACAACAACGGGAACGACGAATGACATCGCCTCGGCTCATGGTTAAGTGAAATTTTATTTTGCAAGCATTAGCTACAACGTAGCTGGGTAACAGGGCTACTCTATAGCTGGAAATAAGTTTTTAAATCATGCCTATTTCACTTAGCTACGACATAGCCACTACTATGGAGCTACGCCGTAGTTCTCCTATTGTAGCTAAACCTTTTCAAAAATTTGTTTCAAATTTTAACGAAACCTTGTACATTTATTAAATGAACTTTGTGGGTATGTTCCCTATAAGCCCTCACGAGACTTCATTCGTCCATTCGGGGCTACCGAGTGGTTTAAAAGGCTTATTGCATACGCTAAATTCAACCGTGATTCCTACGAAATTAAGTTAGGTTTTTCATTTCTAGTATTTCATTTATTGTTTTAATGCACACGCATTTGTTAACGTAACCTAGGGATTTGAATATTGCTCATGGATCTCAAGGCGGGACACTTCTCAAAAACGTGTATCTTCGATCATTCCGAGCAATACTCAGGGGAGTCTTTTCTAGTTTTAATTTTACTCTTTCCTTTATTTTTTATCATTTCATATACAATAGGGACATTGTACAATTCAAGTGAGGGTGATGCGTATAATTTGTTTTAAACTAATTACCAAGTTTTAAATTTATAAGACTCGACTACCTATGGTCTACAACGCACTAACAGACAGAGAACCCGATCGTGCGTAATGTAGGTCTGGTAAATTCGAGCTCGTTCCCAATAGCTGTATATCAGTGAAGAAAGACAATTTAAAGAATTGAATTTGAAAACCTTGGTGAGAAAAGTATTATAAGACCAATAGTAAAGTAGTCACTATAACGGAGGTATGTTATCTTTGATATATTCATATGGATTCTATATCCTACTCTAAGGTGCAATGCTACTAACCTAGTTACCTGAGGTTTCTAGACTCACTAGGCTTGAAAACACATCTTTGCATAGTATATGATTCCTAAGTGGAATGAACCCGTGAAGGAAATTTACCTATTCTTAGTTCACAGTAATAAAGTCCTCCAATTAATATGCTCAAGTGTGAATCAAAGACTCAATTGTGTCTCACGCCTAATACCATAGATAGAAAGCCATAATAGAAGCTCACTTCCTGGGGAAGTAAGGAACTAAGATCACACCTCATGCTATCAAGTTGGTACTTGCTATCATGGCTAGAGTTCTTGTTCTGGTTCCAATACTAAGGGAACGCCTAATAGGCATAAGGCGAACAACCCACAGGGATTGGTAATCACATGGTCAATAGAGGACGCTAGGGTTTAGTTAATGTCTTACTACCTAGTACCCTCACAACGTTATCTTATGACCTAGGCAAGAAAACTAGGATCATGCGAAACAAAAAGCAAATTATCTAGGAAATTAAAGTGATAACAATTAGAGTAGAGAAATCATAGTGATTATAACAAAGAAAGCATAATAGATGATTATTTCATAATTGGATTCGGAACAATGGAATGAACAAGCATGGGTAACATGTCCATGACATCAAAATAACCAAATCGACTCATGTCTAACCAATCAACTAGATATTCCTTCCTTTCTTCTTGTTTACAGCTTTTGTGGCGTAGATGGGTTTCTCCAAAACCTAGTGAGGGCTTTGGAAATGGAGAGATGCCCTTTTCAAACCAGAAATCGTGAGTATATATAGTTTTCTTAAAAACTACGGCGTAGCTCTAAGTGGCAAGCTACACCGTAGTTTTCCTACACAGCTTTCCATAATAAGCTCTTGATAACTACGACGTAGTCAAGAGGATTAGCTACGCCGTAGTTTCTTCAAAACACCCTTCGCTTTCATTGAACTACAACATAGTTCTTTCGAGGCAACTATGCCGTAGTTAGTCATGATCCAAGATTATTGATTTTGAGCTGAGTCATGGCTAGGGCGTAGTCATCTCGTCGCAACTTCGCCGAAGTTTTTCTCTTGTCATAACTTCCATATTGTTTGATAACTTATTTCCGTGTCTTTCAGCTCCATGTAATAAGCATTGAAGCTAGACCTACTAACTAACGCAATCAAATTTAATACTTATAAGATCAAGTCACAAAACACCAACCAATCGCAGTGCTTACATGATTCCATTCAGGAATTTTATCAAACACTTGTGCTATAACTAGTAATGTTTTCATGGAGGCTGTTGGATATTAGAAAAAGACTCGGTCACCCCGTGTATTTTACTGTTTTATATAGCTCGTAGTTTAATAGTTTATAGTACGTTTTTCGGTTTAAGTCGGGTTCAAATACCCGGTATATTGTAAGTTCTATATATAGTCTCTTCCAACTTTGGAAGAGACAAGCTAGTAAAATAATCATTTACAAGAAACACTTTCTCTCTCTAAACTATTCTCTCTCTAGTGTTTCTCTCTCTAAAAACTAGCCCGATCCAAGAATCGAACCCGTGTTATGATATAAGATATACCACAATTGGTATCAGAGCTTATGGGATGATTAGATCGTGTGTATGTGCGAATTTGTGCTTGATTTAGCTCGAAAAGTGTGCCATAGAAAGTTTTAGCTCGTTTTTTTAAGATCTCCGAATTTTGTTGTTTGTAATGATGAAGTTTGGGTGTTTCTAGTTGCTATTACCTTGTGGTATTGTGTTGCGCAATCGAAATCAAGCAAAATCGTTCAAAAGGGTGATTTATAGGTGATTTTGTGTGAAAAACGTCGTTGTTCTTCGTGGAGAGTTGCCAGAATTTCTTCACGGCGGTTTGGTGAAAAATAGTATTTTATTTAGTAGGTTACCAACTCTCTGACACACAGCGGGTTGCTTGAGTGGCGAGTTGCTAAAGCGGCGAGTTGTTACTAAGCAGCGGTTTGCTTACCGGCGGGTTGAATAGGCGGCGAGTTGCTCAAAGAGGCGAGTTGTTAATACACAGCGGTTTGCTTAACAGCGGTTTGACCAGGTTGTCAGCGGGTTGAATATTTTAAATAACTAATTCCTTAAGGAAACTCTGGCGGTTTGAAAACTCTACGGCGGTTTGATCAAAATATTCTTCGCGGCGGGTTGATTAACTCTTCGCGGCGGGTTGCTTGGCAGCGAGTTGTGTTCAGCGAGTTGCCTTAAAATTCCACCGGCGGGTTGCTTACTTCTTTGCAGCGGTTTGATAGCCTTTGGCGGCGAGTTGAGCTTCTGTCCTCAAAATTTGAAACACTTCAAACTCGGGATTCAATATCACTAAAACAAAACACGTACACATTAACCTCACCACTTTTAACGTACACTCACTAATCATTGATCGATCAAAACATATCATATCATAATAATACAAGATGTCTAGAATGCAAGAAGACATCCAGTATGCAGGTTCTGATACACGCCCACCTATGCTTGACAGAACAGACTTTGAATCTTGGCAACAACGTATTCGTCTGTACTGTCTAGGAAAGGATAATGGAGAGAATATTATGAAGTCCATTAAAGAAGGACCATTTCAGATGGGAACGGTTTCAGATGTTATTACTGGAGGAACTGAGGGTGCAGTTCAACAAGGTCCAGTACGTGCTAGAGTCCTTAACGACCTTTCAGCTGAAGAAAAAGAAAGGTATAAAGCTGACATTCGTGCAACCAATATCCTACTTCAGGGTATACCAAAGGACATCTACTCACTCATCAATCACTATACTGACGCCAAAGACATTTGGGAAAACGTGAAGATGATTCTGGAAGGTTCTGAGTTAACAAAGGATGACAGGGAATCTCAGTTATACGATGAATTTGAACACTTCCGTCAAATCAAAGGAGAAACCATTCAAGGATACTATGTTAGGTTTACGAAGCTCATTAATGACATGAGAAACATCAAGATGACCATG